>APFE030646090.1:31350-48909 GCA_000404065.3 Pinus taeda
TTAATTAAAATTTATATGTATAGAAATTATTTTAGCTAATAAAAAAAAAGGGGGGAGGAAAAATATTTTAGCCGGCAAATAAATACACACCCCCGCAAACCCGCTCAATGTCGACAATGACAATGGAGGATTTCCAAAAAAAATTGGTTGACGCAGAGCATAAGATAAATAACAACCACGACAAGGTCAATAAAAAGCTTGAGGAGCAAGCAGACAAAATCAAAAATCTTCAAGATACGACAAATCGAATAGAGATAAAAATGGAAAGTCAACACGTCCAAATAGAAGTAAGCATCAAAGAGGTCTTAACAATGCTGAAACTTCTGTGTAAAAAGTCAAATTGTACACCCGAAGAGCTACTAAAAGAAACTGAAGAGAATCAAGAACACCTCTCATCAGATTCAACAAAGTCAACAGATTCTCATGAAAAGGTTGAATCCCCAAAAAAATCAACGACACCCCACCAAGAAGCAAGTAACACAGCCCTTACAAACAAGAAACTTTGGGATACCCTCACTAATCAACACCCCTTTTTTGCTCAACCCTTAGCCACATATCAAAGGAGGGCAAAGGTTGAGATGCCTAAATTCGATGGAAACGAAAAAAACAATGTTGCATGGATAAATAAAGCAGAAGAATACTTTGAGATATATGACATCACTAACGATGACGAAAAGCTCAAACATGCATCCATGAAAATGGAGGGAGAAGCATACAACTGGTATATGTGGTGGAAAAAAACAACACACGTCATTAGCTGGAGGAAATTTAAAGATGCATTCTTCAAAAGATTCCAAGGTGTAAGAGAAGAAGAGTTCTTTTCAAAACTCATCAAATTACGACAAAAAGGAAGTGTGGATGAATACACTCAAGAATGGGAGACCTTAGTAACATGAGTACCTGGGTTATCAGAATCTCGTTTGATTCAATCATACGTCTCAGGACTTAAATCCCATTTACAAGCAGAACTTGAGATGCATGACATTGCATCAATAGAAGTAGCAAGACGAAAAGCAAAAACAGCCGAAAAGAAATCCAAACCAATATTTTGGTCAAAAGCGGAAAAAAACATATTCAAGACGAAGGATGCCTCGGTATATGGACTCCAATAATACAAGATACATTCCACCACATTGTCGTGAAGATGAAAAATCTAATTTGGAAATACAAAGGATAAAAGAGGGTAAATGTAAAAACTGTGGTGAGAAGTGGGACCCCAAACATAGATGTGCTAAAGGGAAAGAACCAAAGAACCTATATAATTGTGAAGCAACCAATGATTCAAACAGTGAAGATTATGACATAGAAGAAACAGAAGACGCCCTAGAATTCTCACCAGAATTAGATGACCGAAGTACTCCGCAAGTGTCATTATTAGCCATGACAGGTATATCACAACCTCATACCTTAAAGTTAAAAGGACACATAAAGAAGAACAACGTAGTGGTACTCATCGACTCTGGAAGCACACACAATTTTCTATATGCGACTATGGCCAAGAAACTCAATATCCTTTCATTTCCCTTACCAAACATGAAAGTGATGATAGCTAACGGTAAGAAGAATGAAAAGGTGGGGAAATGCCATAAGGTCAATTTGCAGATTCAAGACTTTAAATTAGAGTCTCCGTCCTTCACGGTACCATTAGGAGGAGTAGATGTAGTCTTAGGTATCCAATGGCTACGAACTTTAGGTACTTATGCCACCAACCATCAAGTACAATTTATAAAATTCAAATGGGGAGGTCAAAAGTACAAACTACATGGATTCCAAGCACCAGAAAATCATGTTGTGTCATCATCTCAAATGATGAAGCTAAGTCGAAGAAGAGCACCTACTTATGCAGTACAATGTCATCAATTAGAAATGTTATCTACAAATATGACCAAAGAAGAGTCACCAGAGATGCAAGATCTAATTCAGAAGCATGAAAAAGTATTTCAAGACCGACCTATGAAAAAGCCATACCGATATCCACATCACCAAAAATCGAAAATTGAGAGATTAATTCAAGATCTTTTACAGTGTGTGACTTTGATCATTTTGGAATATATAATCAAGTGGAGAGACTTATCGAAGAAGACGCTTCTTGGGAGAATGAAGCATTTTGTCAACAACATCTGTCGTTGCGTATGCTTTGAGGACAAAGCATTCTTTCGAGAGGAAGGCAATGTTATGTAAAAAAATAGTTAATTCTAGGTTTATTGTTTAATTTTAGGTTTAGTTAGACGAAAGGGCACGATCATGAGATCATGCCCTTTCCCAAAGGGTGCCCATGGTGGTATATAAGCCAGGCAACCCATTGTAAACGATCATCATCTGTAATTCATTTATTAATAAAAGTATTTATATATATATTTCTGTTTATCCGGAAGGTAAAATAAATTTTCAGAATAAATGGGTTTACAGGTTGAAGGAAGAAGATGGAGGTAGAAAAAGGTATAATGCTAGACTTGTGGTGAAGGGGTTTGCACAGAAAAAGAGTATAGACTTTGATGAGATATTTTCCCCTGTTGTTAAAATGACTTCAATCATAACTATTTTAATTCTAGTAGTAGCTGAAGATTTGCATCTTGAACAATTAGATGTAAAGACAACCTTTCTCCATGGGGATTTGGAGGAAGAGATATATATGCAACATCCACACGGATATGAGGTAAAAGGGAAGGAGAAACTAGTGTCCAGGTTGAAGAAGAGCTTGTATGGCTTAAAACAGCCTCCAAGGTAGTGGTATCTAAAATTTGATAGGTTTATGTCTGAACAAGGTTATACTAGACGTCACTCTGATCGTTGTGTTTATCTCAAAAGGAAAAATAATGGCAACTATATTATATTGTTATTGTATGTAGATGACATGCTTGTTGCAGTTTCTAACATGCAATAAATAAATGTGCTCAAAAGAAAATTGGCAAACTCATTTGCAATGAAGGATTTGGGTGCTGCAAAACAAATCCTTGGTATGAGAATAACTAGATATAGGAAGAATTGAAAATTAACATTGTCTCAGAGTGAGTACATAGAAAATGTGCTGAAAAGATTTAATATGCAGAATGCAAAACCAGTTAGTATACCTTTGGCTAGTCATTTCAAACTAAGTAAGGAGGTGTGTCCCAAGACTCAAGAAGAAATGGCTTATATGTCTAAAGTTCCATATGCATCAACAATTGGAAGCTTAATGTAAGCAATGGTATGCACAAGTCCTGATATTGCACATGCAATGGGAGTTGTAAGCAAGTACATGAACAATCCAGGAAAAGAACATTGGATGGTGATGAAGCAGATTCTCAGTTATCTGAGAGGTACCACAAATCAAGCATTATGTTTTGGTGGTTCAAACATTGCTCTACAGGGATATGTTGATGCATATATGATGGGTGATAGAGATAACAGGAGGAGCAAAATAGGGTATGTGTTTATTGTAGGTGGAACAACTATCTGTTGGGTTTCAAAACTGAAAAATGTTATTGCATTCTTAACAATGGAAGCAGAGTATGTTGCTGCTATAGAGGCTAGTAAAGAAATGATTTGGTTGCAAAGGTTTTTGGATGAATTGGGTAACAAGCAAGAATTGGGTAGGTTATACAGTGACAACCAAAGTGACATACATCTTGCAAGGAACTTTTCTTTTCATTCCAAGACAAAACATATACAGCTCAAGTATCATTTCATACAGTCAGTGTTGGAAGATGGGTAGTAGAAGCTAGAAAAGGTACACACTAGCCAGAATCCTGCAGATATGTTAACAAAAGTTGTAACCAGGGAGAAATTGAGATTTTGCACGGTTTCAATTGGTCTTCAAGTATGACGATGAAGATGAGAAACGACCAAGTCCAAAGTGGAGTCATTGTCCAGCAAATGAAGTAGCGATGGAGTTGCTATAATCAGTCTCCAAGTGGGATATTGTTGGGTGTGGAGCTTGATTATCTTCTTTATTTAGAGGTATCACTGCATTGGACCACAGTTCGTAATGTGGCGGCAACACCACTCGTAATATTTGCGCTGAAGGGGGGTCCCGGGACGGGGGGGGCGGCGTCCCCGAAGCTAAAAATAGATGTAAAATTGCTTGGTAAAATGTTGTAATTTCGTAGTCAATCTGGGCCATTCATTAGGTGAAGATCTGACGGTAGAAGTTATGTTTAATTTATGGTTTTTGGCCCTAGAAGGCAACCCCTCGCTATATATGATGGAATTGTGTTGCATCTATGCAGATCTGTATTCTGAGTGAGAAAGAGAGCGGAGATTGTGTGAGAGAGAAGAGGGAATTACAACGGATTATTTGTAGGTTGTGTCTCTTTAGTTTGTTGGATAGTATAAAAGGAAGGACTGGTTGTTTATCCGTGGATGTAGCCAAAATTGGGTGAACCACGTATATTTGTGTCTCTTTTGTTTTATGTGTTTTATGTGTTTATATTTATGCAATATATTTTATGTGTTCCATTGCTTTGTAATATATAATTTTCTAACATATTGTGTGTGCCAAACAAAGAGTGTATGCCAAAGTTACGACCCCAGTAAGTTGATGTTCCAAGTAACCCCTTCGAGGCCCATCAACTTTTGGCACTTCATCTCCGAGGGTTAGGTTTTTGGATGTTTGCGGTTACTCATTGTTTATTTATGATAAAAAGGCCTAAGCGCGTCATTGTAACACAATTCAGAAGACATGTAGTCATCACATCTCTTATCAGAGATAAGTTACCATCACCTGAGCTAGTTTTCTTTTATTCTGAATGTAAACAATTTTCAACATTTTTTAATTGTTAATTTAATTTATGTTCCATTATATCTCTGTGTTTTTCTTTAAATATGTATTTCATTTCATTCCTTAATAAATTTGTATCAGTGGTATTAGAGCGATCTGCCCTTTCTCTGTTTTTCTATGCATGTCCCCAATGAGGTCGGGGTATAAAGAGTTGTGACTCGAATTGCTTGAGCCCTTACAAGACTGGCCTCGCTAATGCCAAAAAAACTCCCATGGAGGAAGAAAATAAAGATGAGGGAGTAATAGATCCTATCAAATTATTTCTCAAAGAACCCCTTAAGCGAAAAAGGAACGAGATGGTGCCAGATCCTTCGACGGATGCCATTAGGTGATGCATCTTCATCCAACAGTCACTTCAGAGGTGTCACCCCCTTTAAGGTACTAGTTAATTTTGACATTCATATATTTAAAGGCTACATAAATGTGATGCTCTATATAAATGGTTAAATCTGTTGGAAGGATATTTTTCATTCCATAATTTTTCTGATAGAGAAAATATTACTTTTGCGCTCCTTAAGGTAGCCCCCCATGTCAAGGATTGGTGGGAAACTTACTGTGACTAAAGGGCCAAGGAGGAATCCTCACTATTTTAAATCACACCCTTTTGGGGCTCTTTCTGAGATGTTATTAAGGAACATTATTGCCCTATTCAGAGCTTTGAAGACAAGTACCTAAAATGGACCACACTACAACAGGAAAGGGACCAAGAAGTGATACATGTTTAATGAAGTTATCTAAGAAGGAATGACAAGGGAGGAACTTATAAATTTATTATTAATGATAATGAATGGTAGTCGTGGTAACAATGACCAACTTGGAATAATGAGATAAATAGATAATAGTATTGGATAGATACTTAAGGGAATGAGTGGAAGTTTCACAAACAAGCATAAGAAATTAGCAAGAAGTAATAAATTGTTCTAGAATATGATGGAAGATTTTGCAATAGGCATTGATAACAGTTAATAAAGTTTAATGATCACGATAATTATGAATTTCATTAGAGCTGTAGGAATTATGTTAACCTATGGTTACATAATCCATGAATGTCTGTAGGACTGGAATAAAGAAGCTAAAAATAGAAACTGGGAAGATTTTGGGAGCAGAAACTAGGAAAATGCCATAGCATTAAGGTATTGTTTTCATGGTAAGTCCAACATTAGTAATAGTCGAGCATGATGCTAATGTGAATGAAAACAATATAAATTTTAAGATTGGAGTAGCTAATTAAAGTTCATACAATTCTTAAAGTGCATAACATTAAAGTGTGAAGGCAACTGTGAAAATGTAATAATGTCTAGCGCTAGATTATGGGGTCTATCTCAAGTGGAAAGTTCTATTAAGGATATTGATGAGTGGATTGAACAAGATGATTGATAAGGTTCATATTGATGACCTACAAAATTTAAAAGTCTCAAGATTATAATTTGTGAATACTTGTAATTGGTGAGAAATGACAAGTGATAAACTAGGAAAATGTTTCAAGTATAACAATTGTTTAACTTATGGAAAAGAAATTAAACTAGCTATATTAATGAGAAAACATTGAGCATGAAGCATAAATACATATGTTGTTGGAAATTCTATAATGAGACTTCAAGAAGAATATGCACAAATTGAAAAAACAAGTGAGGTCAATTGGTATTGAGATGAGAACTTGATGAGATAAGTAGGTCATTTGAGGATGTATAATGATAATTACACAATGATGGATAAATCACTAGGGATCAACAAACCCTCATTCAAGTTGATTACGCAAGATAACAAACTTAAACAAAGACGACCTAGTGTATGTATGTCATTAAGTAGAACAATACTAGAATGGATAGGCAAAATATGTATAGTTATCATGGAATTTTATCTTGATATTGATTATTTAAATGATTATACTAATGGAAATATCTTAACAATGAATTTCACTACAATTTCCCCGAGGAAGGAAGAATATCTAATGAGAGAATAAGGCTCAAGATGATGAGGCTCATTAGAAATTTAATGGTGTACTTAGATGAGTATACCTATGATGTAAATGGCAAACTCCCTAATAGAAAGAACAATAAATAATTATTGAAAAGTAATTGGTACCTTGATGAAAACATGACACTAATAGTACTAATGAGATAACATAGATCCTAGAGGGATGTTGAATAATATTAATTCATAGTTAGTATTCATTGTTTATATAAGTAAATGGAATTAATTCGTGATAAGAATAATTAAAGCGTATTGTTGATCTTATATGATAAGTATTGAGATGATTCTCATATTAATGATGTTTCATGATGTGATGGTATGTGGTAAATGGATATAGTTCTAATGAGAGGTTAATGATGTATATGTGGTGCTTATTTATTTATTTGTTATGATAATGATGTTGAATGCTCATGATGGATATGATATGCATAATGATCATGATGTTATGATATGATGCATGTTGACATGTGGTTCATTTATTATGTGATGTCATGGTATATATTTGATGCAAATATGTTGATGTTATAACTTATGAGGGTATTTTATGATGTGAAGCATGTGGTAATCGCATGCAGAAATTATGACATGTAAGAGCATGCAGTTCTTTACTATTTAGATTGTTGTGATAGCAATGATGTTATGTTATCAGGATGACATGCAAGAGTGGCATATGGATTATTTTCTATGATACTAGGATTATAACTAATGCATTGGTTACATGTTGAGGTGTGGTGACTCATAAGAATTCCACAAATAGGTTAAGAGGGTCAGTTTATTTGATGATATCGTGGGAGCACATACTTGCAAGGGAGAATATATAACACCAAATGGGTTGGGGACATACTTAATCAACACTACATATTCCAGTGGTTCCTTTGTCTTGTATAGCTCTTGGGGGTCTATGGGACCATCTCGAGGAGGACAAGTGCCTGATATTGTAGTCCAAGTGCTTCATACTGGATTGGGATATCGAAGTCTAGTGGGGGTGTAAGGAATTTGATGCCTGGGGTTGTGTACCTTAGTGAGTGTGGAGGGAGTGGGCTAGCCTTGCAAGATGACCAGAGTCATTGAATACTGGGAATGGATGCCTGCTTTTGGGCAGATGAGGTTTAAGCCTTGGCGTGAGCCTTGGGGCCAACCATAGGCAATGGTATACATCGACGAGGCTTATGCCTTGTACTGAAAGTGGGAAAAATGATAGATATTCCTTGGGATTTCTCGGGTGTTGTGGAAACTTTCGATCCTTGTTGGTTATATTAGTTCAAAAAAGGGTGTGGGGAAAACGTGAAGTAACAAATAACTAAATAAAATAAAATGTAAAATGATTCAACTTAACTTCGGGATGAAGTTCCTTAAAGACGAGGAGTATGTAATACCCCCTAATAATAACAAAAATAATAATAAGTAAAATAATAAACTGGAGTTATATTATATATATATATATATATATATATTATATATATATATTATATAATATATATATATATATATATATATAATATATATATATATATAGTATATATATAATAATATAAGTAAATAAAAATAGTAAGAATAAGTAAAGTTAACAAAAAGTAAAAAGGAATAAAATAAGAAAGAGTTAAATTAAGAGAAATATTAAATTAAGTAAAACTTAAAATAAAGAAATAACAGTGGCATGTTGACACATGAAAAGTGTGCGTGCATACCCCTTTCCATTTTTTTGCCTATTTAATGGACGATGATGATAATGAGATCATCCATTCCTTCATCCATTCTCTTGGGAGAAAAGTGTTTTGAGACAAAGGATTCCTTGGTAGTAGTATGTTGATTGAGGGATCGGGGGTGGCTAGTTATAGAAAGAATTTGTGCAGATGAGCCTACGGTTGGGTGCAAAGTCGTCCCCAAAATTTTTGTTGCGGTTTGTAGAATTCAAAGAGCATTCAACTCTAAAAACACAAGTAAGGAATATCGTCGATATAGGTAAGTCGTCTCTACTTGTCTTTTTCGAAAATTCTATGTTAAATATTTGAATAGTTGTGTGTTGATTATTACTCATATAAATTGATGTAATTAGTTGTATATTTAAATTATGGGTTTTTATATCGGCAAGGCCTTATTTCTGATAGAGTTGACCAAGGCTAGCTACTATTAGTTTGACTAGGTTTGACTAGTAATTATATTGATTATTGGCACAAATTTCTAGACAAATCATTGAATTCTAAACCTTGTTGAAGAATAATTTCTCCTAAAGGAAAGATGTTGGGTTTTCTCCCAAGGCTAGGTTTCCTAGGGTAAAAACATTGTCTCTATTATGCATGGTTGTCTTTCTATGGTCTTTACTATTTCTGCTACATTTACAATTGATACTTTGTGTATAATTGCTCAATGATATCAGTGGCCTGAGATAAATTGATTGAATATCATTAGGTAGTAATTATTAGATTGGAAAATTGTTTTCTACTGCTCACCTTGTAGAAAATTCAACATGGTATCAGAGACTTGTTGAAGAAGAAGCCATTGAATTCAACCTAAGAGACAAGTGTTCAACAACTTGACTAGATTTTAGATCTCTTACCAAATGGTGCCAAGTCTCATAATGGAAGACAGGTTCAAGAATGTTACAAATCTTTAGAAGGAAGTTATTCAAGAGCCAGAGGGAATCGAGGAGAAAGCCTTTGTCTTCACTCTTTTAGACATTATTACCAATAATAGTGATGGTTGTTTGGTGGACAATGGTGCTTCTAGCCGCATGACAGGTTTTCAAGATTCTCTCACCTATCTGACTATCAGGGAGGACTATACAGATTATTAAAACAACCATCTCAGGCATTAGTGCCCAAGTAGAAGAAGGAGAAGGATATGTCAAAGGTCAAATACTTCATTTGTCGTAATTTTGGACAATATGCCTCTCAGTGCCCTAAGAACAAAGGAATAGAAAGAAGCGTGCATTAAAATTTAATGTTGATGATGATGACGATGAGCATCCACCTCAAAAGAAGTCACATATTTGTTCAATCCTCGACAATATCTTCCTTAATCAAGAGATAAGTACTCCATATTTTTTTCTTTATTATTATCATTATTATTATTATCATCTTTTGATCAACCTATTGTCTTTATATGTTATTCGGGATATGACTTTTCTTCCATCGCCTCCTGAATGGAGTTTGTAGGAAGGAAGAACAAGTACATTGTGGAAACTGCCAAGGGGATGATTCATGTAGCAGATGGAAACATTGAGAAGTACCAAGTGAGGTTTGCAACTGTTATAACCCTGTGCTAATTCCCCTTGTAAATATTTCATATACTTTAATATATAATATATATATATATATATATTCCCCAAATTTTGAGGAATGAGATTCCTTGGGATTTGAAGGAAACTTGACTTATTTTATGACAAGCCATGAATGGATGGTAGATGTGCTTTTAATTGGGTTGATCAGATCAGTAAACGGGGTTGGGGACAAAAGGACAAAAATTAATGAATGATGGGTTGCATTAGCAGCTGGGGCAGTTGAAGTCAACCAACAAGAAGTGATGGGGAAGTGTTGTCTCAAATGCTTTCCCCACGACCATGTGAAAAGAACCACCATGATTGAGCTGGAAAAAGGAGGGTGGAAAAGACCCACGAGGAGGCAAATGTTCTTGAAGGGAATTTTCTCACGCATTGAGGAGAAACCCTTGAGAAAAGGATAAGAAAAAATATATATTGTGTTGTAGGGGGAGAGAAGACATATCACAAGCAGGAAAAGGGCATAAAATCTCTGACTCACTATTAAGATGCAGGAAGCAGAGCAACCTTTCAATTGAGCACCGGGAGGTGGAAGAATAACTCTCAGGTGAGGACAATAGTCTCTGGATTCCCTGTAAGACTGGAGGGTGGAGATGGTTGTAGGAAGGAAGAACAAGTACATTATGGAAACTGCCAAGGGGATGATTCATGTAGCAGATGGAAACATCAAGAAGTACCAAGTGAGGTTTGTGATTGTTATAACCCTGTGCTAATTCCCCTTCCTTTTAAATATTTCATGTACTTTAATATATATATTCCAAATTTTGAGGAATGAGATTCCTTAGGATTTGAAGGAAACTTGACTTATTTTATGACAAGCCATGAATGGATGGTAGGTATGCTTTTAATTAGGTTGATCAGATAAGTTAATGTGGTTGGGGAAAAAAGGAAAAAAAATAATGAATGATGGGTTGCATTAGCAGCTGGGTAGTTGAAGTCAACCAACAAGAAGTGATGGGGAAGTGTTGCCTCAAATGCTTTCCCCGTGACCATGTGAAAAGAACCACCATGATTGAGTTGGAAAAAGGAGGGTGGAGAAGACCCACGAGGAGGCGAGTGTTCTCAAAGGGAATTTTCTCATGCATTGAGGAGAAACCCTTGAGAAAAGGATAGGAAAAAAATATATTGTGTTGTAGGGGGGGGGAGAAGACATAGCACAACCAAGAAAAGGGCATAAAATCTTTGACTCGCTATCAAGACACACAGAATAGAGCAACCTTTCAATTGAGCACTAGGAGGTGGAAGAATAACTCTTAAGTGAGGACAATAGTCTCTGGATTCCCTGTAAGATTGGAGGGTGGAGATGGTTTTCTCTGGATTCCCTTGACAACTTGGGCGGTGGCTTGTTCCTTGAATTCATTGTAAGAAGAGTTTTATTTTTAACCCCCTCTGCTTATTTGATAGTTTTTACATATGATTATGGATTCCTAGGATTGGGTGGAACCACTTTGTGAAAGAATTTGTTGAGGGTGGAGGTGGTAAACCTCTGGATTCCCTCACTCAAATTTCGGTGGAATAATATCTCTTAAGTGAGAGAAGTAGTCTCTGGATTCCTTGTAATACCAAAGGGTGGAGATCGTATTCTTTGGATTCCCTTGCCATCTTAGGTGGAGGCTTATTCCTTGGATTCCTGATAAGGAGAATTCTTTAGCCCCTCTGCTTCTTTTCTTGGTTTTTGCAGTGATCTTTGGACTCCCTTGTTGATTTAATTGTGGAGGTGATAGCCTCTAGATTCCCTTGCCGATTTGAGGGTGAAGGTGATAACCTCTATATTCCCTTGCTGATTTGAGGATGGAGCAATGAGCCTCTGGATTCCCTTGTTGATTTGAGGGTGGATGTGATAGCCTCTGGATTCCCTTTGTTGACTTGAGGGTGGAGGCATGATCCTTTAGATTCCCTTAGTGATTAGAGGGCAGATGTATAACCTATGGATTCCCTTGTCGATTTGAGGGTGGAGGTGATAACCTCTAGATTCCCTTCTTGATTTTAGGGTGGAGGTAGAGCCTATGGATTCTCTTGTTTATTTAAGGGTGGAGGTGGTGGACCTGTGGATTCCCTGTGAGATATTGATTGCATGAAGTAGTTGGTGGGTGTAGGTGCATGGTCTTCTGGAATCCCTATTTTAACTAGAAGGTTTGGTTTAATCCCTTAAGCACTCATTCTCAAGCTCTCGAATCTGGCTTGGCAGTGACAACTGCAAGAAAGGCTTAGCTGCAACTTGTTTATGGTTGATTGGAGAGTCGAACTCCCAATCTCATTTGTCTAGTTCAATCTATCACATATAATTGTCCACTTATGACTCTTATGTTATGAATGCTTTATGCTTATTTAATGTATTGATCTATCATAACTTGTAATGCTAAGGAATGAAGAATTCTTGTATGAATGATAATTGTTGTTTTAAGGGCATGGTTATGGAATGGTTTAGATCTATGTGTTAAATCGAGAATAATAATATTCTAAACAACTTGTATGCAAGGAATGTGTGAATCTTATAAGTTCTTGATTTAGAACTATGCTCCATGTGCCTGAATATCAAAGAGATGGGTGAATCTCTACAATAATTATACTCCGTTAAAAAAAATGGATAGAAGGTTTTGTATTGCTAGTTTATAAGCTAGGAAGGCTAGTGTTTTGCATAGGGTAATATGTTGGTTTAATACGTATGTTACTTATGAGGAATGTTAAATTCCTATGTGAATAAATAATGCTAATTGTTGTGCAAATGGTGAGGGAAGTTCGATCCCCAAAGACTAATATATAAATGCTTGATCATGCTCTTTGTATTATTGTTACTTGATTGCAACAAAGATGATAATTGCTTAAGTTAACATTCAGGAGTGGGCTACTCCTATGATCATCCAGAGTCTTTAAACTTGTCTAAATGGTTGTGTATAGAAGAGATATACAAATCTCTATTAATCAAATGAGTGCTTGCATTTAAACAGCTTTGCTATCAAGTTTATGAAGGATAACGTTTTAATTACCTATGTGTAGGTCCAAACATCTACATATTAACAAGTTAGGTTGAGGCCTTGTAAGCTTTGGAGGGATAGCCCGAAAGGGATTGCATACACCCTTGTATGTCCACAAACTATGCATCAGAGGCCTAGGAAAGTTCCCTTTACACATGCATTGAACGTGTCCAAGTGTCACGAGACTGAAAATTTAGGGCTCATAGGAGTAAAAGGGGACTCAGGCTTAAGCATCGTGTGACCAAGTGCCATGTCCAGGCGTAAAGGCATAAGAGATCCTTACCATTGAATGCAGAAAAATGTTAGACCCACCCACGTGTCCTAGAGTTTTGGTACTTGAGAGAATTCGATGGAAGGTAGGGCAAGTCATGTGGGTTTTGAAATACTGGGATGGCGTGGCAAGGTGGCGTCGAAGGTTAAGCATTTGGCACGTCAAGGTGGAGAACCCTCAAATATCATATAAAGAGAAAGATATGAAACGCAGGGGTTCAAAGACTTACATGGAACCCACGCCATGTGGAAGGCATGAAGGTGGATAACACCACCCGACGTTTAATTTTGGTGACATCACCTTAGATTCCCAGACCATAGAGATTTCGCACTAAAGACATGGTAGAATGCTCAAGATTTAAGTCTTGGGATTACATGGTGCACAAGGCCCATTCAGTGGAGACAAATGTTGTGTGGTGTAAACATGTCCATTTATAGGTAAAGGGGGGCAATAAGACTTCTTGCAAGGTGTACATTGTCACGTAACCCAAGTACTTTCATAGGAGGCACCTATTGGGGCTACAACTACCACCCTATTAAAACATGCTCTAATAGCAAATTTTCAATGGGTTCCCTAGAAGTCTGGTCTTTCATCTCTCCAAATGATCTGTTTCATCCCAGTGATTTTAACTCTATGGAGAGCCAATCTTCCATTCACAAATGGGTAAATCTCTTTAACAAATCCCTTGATTAAGCCCTTCATTCCTATGTTTATCAGGATTTGTTTAACCCCTCAAAACCCTCATCGCATTATTATTCTCGTCATGGCCTTTCATAGCGGAAATGCCAAAAATGCATATATCATCCCTCTTTCGCTTATCACATTCAATCTGGGCACATAATGCATGCCATAAGGCACCAGACCCGATGGCGTTAAGAACCACAATAATATATTATATATTATATATATATATATATATATAATATAATATATAATATATATATATACATATATATATATTATACATATAACATAATATATAATATATATATATATATATATATACATATATAGATATATATATTTACATATACATATAATTATACTATATTATATATATAATACAATATATATATATACATATATATATATACATATAATATATATTATATATATAATATATATATATATATATATTATATATATATATATATATATATAAAGCCCGTCGCATATCGCAATCGGCCTAAGTCCAAGGTTTATATATATATGGCGTGCCCCTGGCCTCCGAACCCGACGGCACTATGAACTGCATTGTATACATTATTGGGTTCGGCCCCTAATTGCATATCGCATATCGGTGGAGCCCGAGCCTTATATGCAATACGCGCCATGATATGGTAGACCTGCCGAGCTATCAGATATATATATATATATATATATATTCGAGTCTGAAGCCCTATCGCATATCGCGATCGGCCAACCCCAGGCTTGTGCATATTGTGATATGCGATAGGTCGGACCTGATGATATTTATAGACTCCAATATATAACATTTGAGGCCCAGCTTTAACGATCAGGGTGGGATTTTCTATGTTTTCATGTGTTTTCCAAATTTTCCAGAATAATAAAGGGATTGAGTTTCCAGTGTAGAAGGTCGGCCTGTGGAGTCCTGATAGTGTAAAGCCCCCGAAAACCATGCCAAGCCTATGGGTTGAGCAGGAGATTATGTGTTGCCTGTGTTGCTTGTGTTCATCCTTTTCGCACCCGCTCCCGTAGTTTTATAAAAGTTAATGAAGGCATCATTATGTTCTGTGTGAATATTTCTGTTATATTGTTCGCAATCATGAAGCTAATGATAGCTATCCTTGCATGTGAGAAGTAAAGGACGGAGGAGTGGATTCGAAAATCCATATATACAGAAGCATTGTGTTTGAAGGTCCGGCCTCAAGCATTCCGGGTCGGGATCCCACGCGTGGCCTGTATAGTCCGAAAGCAAGGTTGTCTCGGTCTTCATTATGGGAACGCAATATACAGTCACCCTTTTTACCAACGTCTATTTACTTCCTCGGGAAGTGAATCAATTTGGTCGTTATGCTTTCTACGTGTCAACAGTCACGCTGACAATCCTATCTCTGTGTACACAATTTGCATATTGGATACAGTGGGAAGATGAAGAAGCAGGGTAGACCTAGAGTCAGGGGCATTTGCATAAGTATTACCTCCAAAGAGGAGAAAGGGCTTTTGATTTTCAAGAAGAATAGTTTGGCTTTATTGTGAATAAGGAAGATTGTTTTGGGGGAAGAAGGAGCCTTTAGTTTCATACTTATTTGATTGTTCTTTTATATGTTTTGGATCAGAGTGTTGTTGCTAGCATGAATGTAAATGTGATTTGTATTTATGCATATTGATGAGTTGCAGTTCACTATTACTCTTGTTAAATTGAATGCAATTCAGTTTCATGGTTAACTTGTGAATGGTCTCTAATTTGAAACTAAGTTAAACATCAGTTGCAAGTTTTAATTCCATAAAAAGAATGTGGATTCCTATATGAGTGATTGGATTGCAATTTAGCTTTAATGCAGTCTTGTCCAGCTGTGAATTCAGTGATTAATTCATTTGGACTTGAATCTATGTATGATGTTTAATCTTCTTTATCATGCTCCTGCCGAACATATATATGATGTTTAAACCTCTGTATTATGCTCCTGCGGGATAGATTAGGATAGCTAGGAGTAGATTAGAGTAGTTAGAAGTGGTATAGATAGGATTTAACACATAAAGGTTAGCTATTTTATTTTGTTGATATAATCGAAGTCTTCCTCCCGGAAGCAATCTTTCATCATGTTTAAATAGTTTACAGGGTCCTTTAAAACTCGTCAGAGCTAGCCATTCCAAATGAAAGCAGGTCTAATTGGGGCCTACGATCAGGTTAGTTCCCCTTGTTGGCATAGCGAACATTAGCCATGTCAACAAATTGGCGCTAGAAGGAGGGCCTGAACCGTCGTCCACAGCTTTTCAAAATTTCATCTATAAGTGCCATGCATGGATTCAAAAGGATTAATGTATGGATCGTAGAGGTCGAAAAGACCACTCCACCCATTTGAAAGAGCCTCATTTCGAAGAAACAGAGACCCCTCTAAGTCCTATTTCTGGGTCACCCAAGGAAGAGAGACTGTGGGAGTATCCTGTCACTCAGGAAAAACCAATCAGAATGCTTACTCGGGCTTACGCTCGTTCCCTCTCTCAGCTTCCCATATTTCACTCCTTGCCTCCGGCAACTAAGAGAAAGCCAAGGATCTTTACCCTGAGTGAAGATACATCTGCATCCACTTCTCTCAAAGATATTGTGCTAGAATCCTTGCAAAGTATCAACACCCCTTGGGAAGAAATTACTGAGGATTCCGCTTCTGAAGGTAACTTCTCGCTTGATTTTGAGAATCCTAACAGAGAAGCCTCCAACCAAAACTTCCTTGTCCATAATATGGCCAACGTTCCCCCTCCAGGTGGGAATCAACCTCCACCTCCTCCTCTGGGTGGGGATCAACCTCCACCTCCTCCTCCAAGTGGGAATCAACCCCCACCTCCTCTGGGAGCACTCCCTCCCTGGCTTACACAGGATGTTGTAGCGATACTTGGGCAGCAGCATCTCGTAGGTTCTAACCTCGTACAGAAATTACCTGCATACGAATTCTAAAACACATATACACAGAGATTTTCCCCTAGATCCCAAAATCGAGACTACCAGCTTGATTTTTCATTATGTTCCTTTCAATGTTATAATACATATTTATACATGCCGAAGCATCCAATACCATGGACCGAAAACCATCGCGTCCAAAAAACATGTGCGAAAATCATGCACAAAACCATAGGTGGGTCCGCCCAACCTAACATAAGGTCCAAAATCAAATTTTTTAAAGTGGGGTTACGAGTACCCATCAAACCCCTTGTTAACTATGTGGAAAGAATATAACACAACCCAACATTCTCCCACTTGTTGTTTTCTTTCCACAGGGGGGCACGAGAGAGCTTAGTCATTTTTCCAGCCCTGAAACACCCATTGTTTCTCTACATCAAGAGAACTTCTCAGAGCTCACAGATTTTGTCAATGCATCTGCAGTATTCTTCAAAGTGTCCACCTTTACCAGCTACACCTTTTTGTCTTCTATCATATCCCTCACAAAGTGATACTGAACATCAATGTGCTTTGTCTTTGAATGATAAGCAGGGTTCTTTGCCAAGAAAATTTCACTTTGGCTGTCACCGTCTTCCTTATAGCTCCCTGTACTAACCCCATACTTGAACACAATCTCTGCAACCAAACTGCTTCCTTGCTTGCATGAGTGGCTACCATGTATTC
>APFE030646090.1:50608-93901 GCA_000404065.3 Pinus taeda
ATGACTTATTTTTGTTTATGTTCTGGGACCATCCTCGTACAGACAAGGCATCACCATTCTGGCTCTCCATATTTTTTCATCTCATCTCCTCCATCAGCAAGGCTGAGACTATTTCATCAGACTACAAGATAGTTGCATTGCTACATATTGCAATAACCAGACTATCCCACGAATCTGGTAGAGAACACAACAAATTGATGCACTTATCTTCATCTGAAATTTTAATATCAACAGATGCTAACTAACTTACCACAGTTTTAAATGCATTTAGATGCTCTATCACTGAGTCTCCATCTTTCATCCTCAGGTTATACAGTTTTTTTTCCGCAGGAACAGTTTATTCACTAGAGACTTAGATTGGTACAAAGTCCCTAACTTGTCCCACAAAGCCTTTGTCGTAGCTTCCCCTGATACATTTAGCAATATTGAATCTGAGACACACAATCGTATTGTGCTCTTTTCCTTCTGATCCAACTTCTTCCATTCTTCCTCAGTCACTCTCGTTGGTTTAGTACCTGGATCTACTGCGATCCACTGATCTTTATCAACCAACAGATCCTCCATCTTAAGTTTCCACAATTCAAAACTCTTACCATTAAATTTCTCAGTCTTTATTTTTCCACCGCTCGCCATCTTCTTTCACCACCAGAATCAATCTCACAGATCTCCCATTGAACAGGGTCTACCACAGGCCCGAGCGAAACCCCTCAGCAACAAAGGCGTCCCCTTGAAGCCAAAATAGCTCTGATACCAAATGTAGGTTTTAGCCCCGTACAGAAATTACCTGCATATGAATTCTAAAACACATAAAATAAACAATGCGAGAGCATAACACATAAAACACATATACGCAGAGATTTTCCCTTGGATCCCAAAACCGCGACTACTAGCTTGATTTTTCATTATGTTCCTTTCAATGTTATAACACATATTTATACATGTTGAAGCATCCAATACCATGGAACGAAAACCATCGCGTCCAAAAAACATGCGCGAAAATCATGCACAAAACCATAGGTGGGTCCGCCCAAACTAACATAGGGTACCCCTCAAACCCCCTGTTAACTAAGTGGAAAGAATATAACACAACCCAACACATCCCTTACCCAAAAATGCAGAAAGAGTGTTACCTAATTTCGACCCTGAGCAGGGAGATACCACTGATAACCATATTCGCTCTTTCTTCCTAGCCTTGCGCAAGTGGGGGCTCACTGATGAAGATGTGGCATTGCACCTATTGTCTTTTACTTTGATTGGTGTAGCCTCCACATGGTATTTCAGTTTGAGAATAAGGTCAATCACCTCTTGGGATGCTTTTCAGCAGGCCTTTTTAGACAAGTTTGGTGATGACAAAACACTTGCAGCCTTAGTTTTAGAACTATCCCGTCTGAAAATGGAAACCAATGAGAAATTCAAGGATTTTAACATCCAATTCAACACTCTATTCAACTGAATCCTAGCTAATGCTACACCTACTGATGAAGTGCTCATGGAGTTTTATGTCTCTGCTCTCCCTGTCCCTACAGTGATGTGGGTTAAAAGGAGTAATATGCAAACCTTACAAGGTGATATTGATGAAGCGGTGAAAGTTGAAAACGAAATGATCAGCCTCATAGCATGTCATTATACAACTAAAGGGAAGAAAGCCTCTCAATCATCCAAGAAGAGTAGCGAGAGTGGCAACAAAGTGGCTAAGACCAAAGAAAAGGATGCCACAGATGTGGAAGGTTTGCATCGGATCATTAAGAAACTAACAATCATAGTCATCAATATGAAAAGAAATGTTGGAGAGAGTACAAGTGGGAATGGAGGAGATTATAATAACAGAAAACCCTTCAAACCTTTCTATCGAAAAAAAATAGAATGTGGTCATGGTCAACTTGCATTGCCTGCTCCACCTAATGAAGGGACTTTAAACACAGAAGAGTTGGCTCTGATTGGATCGCTCCTTAACAAAGAAGAACCTACACTGGAGCTCAAACCAGAACAAGGAGACGAGGATGAATACCAAGTAGAAGAACCCTCGGATGAGGAAACCCAAACTAATGTGTTGTGAGATTTTCATAGTAATGAGAACGATGACGAAGGAGATAACACTGCAGAAATCAACGGTAATGAAATCCACACGCGAAATAAAGGGCTGCTCCCAGGTGCGACAAAGCCTTTAGACTGAACAAAGCAAGATGTTCGCCCTGTGAAAGCATCTGCTCCCAAAGTTACTATCGAGAAGAGTAGACCTGACGGTCAATCCAAGGATACCCCTGTTGCAAGTCACCCAGAGAAAGAAAATGCATCTCCACTGCAACGAAGGCTACTCAAGATGGTAAACTCCCACCTAAGAATGGAAAAACAGGTATGTTTACTTTTCCCTATCCTGTTTATAACATTGATTACAATATTATGGATGATCTCAAGAAGTCTAGGGCTAATATCACATATTTTGACTTGTTAAAATTAATGCAGCAAAGAGATTTGCTGCTGAAAGCTATGAATGAGTGGAACTGCAAAGCCCCCACCACCACAAGCACCCAAACCAAAAGGCCAATGTCCAAACCTGTTAGTACCACTAGTGCAGCCCAAATACCATCAGCTATGGGGGCCACGTTATCTAAACTGGATCGGAAACCCCAAGATGTCAATGCAGCCATGATAGGGAGGAAATCGAAATCTATGACTCCACCATTGCTCATCACGTTTGAAATTTTTAACATGAACATCCACAATTGCTTGGTAGATTATGGTGCCTCATCCACTATTATGCCTTATGTTTTTGCTAAAAGACTTTAGGCCATACCTGAAAAAGTAAATGGAACTCGAATCATGCAATTAGATAGGACAAAGGTGAAAGTAATTTGAGAATTGAAAGATGTGTTGACTCGGATGGCTGCTAAACTCCAGTACACACAAGTCATTGATATAGTGGTAGTCGATATACCCGAGGCTTATGGAATGTTGCTTAACAGGGACTAGTCAACGAAACTGAATGGATACTTCTCGACTAATTGGTCCCATCTCTTGTTGCCTCATAAGGGAAAAGGTGATATGCTGAGAGTCGATAGGGAAAGATACATGAAGTATGTGGTAATGGAACTAAATGGTCCCAATGAACCTGTAATGTTTAACAACTCCATCCTTGGGAACTATAGTTTCAATGTTTATGCTACAGAAACCTGTTTTGGAGAATTTCATGCAGAAACAGTGCAAGAAACTTTGACATACGCACAGTTGGAAATTCTCTCCCATAATCCAACTAATGAGCTATCGTGTTTATAGTATATGATAGGACTAATTTCTTAGATAGTAGTTCAATTGATGTAACACTAGATGCTATATTCTGGACACTCTATTTTGATGGCTCTAACTACCTTGAAGGTGCAGGTGCTGGAAGTATTCTCATGGACTCGCAAGGGAACCAACATTTAATGGCCAGGTGGTTGGAGTTCACATGCACCAACAACACAACAGAATATGAAGGCCTGCTACAAGGCCTAAAGAAAGCCATTGGTATGAATGTGAAAAATCTTAAAGTTTTTGGTGACTCACAGATAATCGTAGATCAGGTAAGGAAAAGGATACATTGCAATTCACCACACCTTTTGAGGTACCAGCATGAGGTATGGGACTTAATTAACAATTTTGATTCCTTTAATATTACATACATACCTCGAGGCCAAAACCAAGATGTTGATCTGATGGCTAATATGGTTGCTAAACTTTTGCCTAATTTTAGATTGAAGACAAATAAATGTTCGGTTGAATTGATTTTTAGACCATTTGTGCCTGATAACATCTCGAATTGGCAGGTGTTCAAAGATGATGAGCAAATCCTTGAGTTCTTGCACTGTGAGAAGACATTTAACAATACAGTGATTAATGAAAAGGAGCATGACAAGCTTATGAATGAGAGGGAAGA
Organism: Pinus taeda; assembly: GCA_000404065.3. Lineage (NCBI taxonomy): Eukaryota > Viridiplantae > Streptophyta > Pinopsida > Pinales > Pinaceae > Pinus > Pinus taeda. Next base: position 54,522 of record APFE030646090.1, read on the forward strand.
TGAGGAAAAGGATTAGCCCAACGTGATGCCAAAATTAGTTGTTAAGATGGAACACTTCTATGACTTGCATGATAAATTCAAGAAACCGACTAAGTATGAAACAATCAACCTTGGGACCAAAGAAGACCCAAAAAATGTCAATCTGGGCCTTGGGTGCTCTCCTTAAGAAAAGGCTGCGTTTGTCAAGCTATTCAAAGACTATAAGGATGTCTTTGCGTGGACATATGAAGACCTAAAGACTTTTGATACCAGTGTTATGCAGCATGTGATCCCTTTGGAAAGGGAGGTCAAGCCCTACCAACAAAAACTACATAAGATGCATCCAAGCCTAGAACCATTGGTGAAGAAAGAATTGAACAAGATGTTGGATGCTAAAATCATCTTGCCGGTCAGACACACCCGCTGGGTAGCCAATATTGTGCCAGTGAGAAAGAAAAATGGAGACATCAGGCTGTGTATTGAATTCAGAAACCTGAACAAAGCCTCTCAAAAGGATAACTATCTTGTCCCTTCTATGGAACACATCCTTCAGTGCATTTATGGGTCTGAAATGTTGTCCCTATTAGATGGGTTCTCAGGATATAATCAAGTACTGGTATCTCATGGGGATCAGCTAAAGACAACCTTCAACACCAAATGGGGCACCTACGCATATCGTAAAATGCCTTTTGGGCTCATTAACGCGGGTGCCACATTCTAGAGAGCTATGGACATAACTTTCTAAGGGTTGATGTACAGATCAGTAGTGGTGTACATGGATCACATCACTGTGTATTCATATCGCAAAGGGATCATATTTATCACCTGAGGCAGATTTTCAAAAATGCCAAAGGTATGCAATTTCTTTGAATCCCAAGAAGAGCATCTTTGCAATCACAAAGGGGAAACTATTGGGTCATATCCCTTCTAAAGACGGGACTGTGATTGATCCTAAAAGAATACAAACTATCATGAGAATACAACCCCCTACTAATAAAAAAGCCATGCAATCTTTCTTCAGGAGGATTAATTTCGTTAGAAAATTCGTCTCAGGCTTCGTAGAAATAGTATGCCCCTTGCAGCTGATGATGAAGAAAGACGTTGTGTATAAATGGAGCGATGAAGCCAAGGAAGCGTTTCAGCGAATCAAGGAAGCCATTGATGAAGCTCCTGCACTGGTCAGCCCTAATTTCGGCAAAGGATTCTTCTTATACACCTTTGCTTCCGACGTTTCATATGCTACAATTCTCACTCAAAAAAATGATGATGGCAATGAAGTCCCCATTTCCTACATGAGTTCAAAACTCCAAGGAGCAGAACTGAATTACCCAGATGTGGAGAAACAGGGCTATGCAATTTTCAAGGCCGTTAAACATTTCCGCCCTTATTTACTAAATTCCAAGACCAAATTCATCGTGCCCCATCTTGTTGTAAGAGCCCTCTTCATGTAGAAAGAAATGGGTGAACAAAGAGGGAACTGGATAACCGCCCTTCAAGAGTTCGACCTAAAGATAAAGCCAACACAGATAGTTCGAGGGCAGGGACTTTACAAGCTAGCAGTAAAAGCCTTAGCAGACCAAAAAGAGGCATTCAAAGGATCAGGAACATCGAGCATGCAATATGCACAAATGGAGCTCAGGGAAGAGCCCTTATGGAGTAAAGAAGTGTTGATGTATGAGTGAGAAGCATCGAAAGCCTTTTTAGACCCTGAGTCGTGGTACTATGACATATGCTTCTATCTAGTGCAGGAATCATGTCCGAAACACCTGGATGTATCACAAAGGAGAGCACTTAGATTGAAATCTAATCTGTATCATTTGGCCAACGACGTCTTATATAGAAAAAATCATGATGGAATCTAGCTGAGGTGTTTGGAGAAAGATGATGCCAACCATGTACTGAAAGAAATGCACGACGGCCCAGCACGTGGTCACTATCGCGGAGAAACCACTACTCATAAAATATTGGGAGCCAGATATTATTGGCCCACAGTGTTCAAAGACTCACATGCCTATGCTCACAAATGCAAGGCGTGCCAAACCAATGCAGGACGAGAAAGAAAGCACGTTGTTCCCCTCAGGCCTGTTATGATTTATTGACCATTCCAGCAATGGGGCATAGATGTCATAGGCGAGATCACTCCAAACTCCTCACAGTAGCACAAGTATATACTCACAGCGACAGATTACTTCACCAGATGGACCGAAGCCATCCTACTCTAAAAGGTGAACGAAGATGAGGTAATATCATTCATTGAAAAATTCATTATCAATAGGTATGGCATCCCTGACGCTCTCATTTTTTATAACACCTCTTACTTTTCGTCTCTAAGGCTGACTAAGTTTTCCAATGATAAGTCAATCCACATAAAGTATGCAACAAACTATTACCCCCAGGGAAATGGAGTTGCAAAGTCTTCCAATAAAAACCTTATCCGCATAATGTGCAAGTCAGTCGCTGATAACTAGAGGAACTGGCACAACGCCTTGACAAATTCCCTTTGGGCCGATAGGGTTACCCCTAAAGTGGCCTTAGGAAACTCCCCATACTTCCTTATCTATGGACAAGAAGCCATCATGCCCCTAAACATTACCCTTCTCTCCTTACAGCTCTCCCAAGCTTCAAGAGGAACCCCTTCAACCCTGCTTCAAGAAAAGATTGACCAACTGATGAAGCTTGAGGAGTTAAGGGATAGAGCCAGAATTAAATTAAAAAATCACTAAATGATTGTATAAAAATGGTTTGATCATCGTATGGCAAGAGATAAAGATTTCCAAGTAGGGGAGTTAGTCGTTAAATGGGACAAGTTGAGTGAGCCAAAGGGTAAACACACAAAATTCCAACACCTATGGCTAGGCCCATTCCAAGTTGTTGAAAAAATTGGTCAAGGGACTTACATGTTGGAAATGTTACAGGGAGAGACTGAAAAGCTCCCTGTTAATGGCCAGCATTTGAATAGATACTTCCAGTAGCCACCGCATTGGTGGTTACCTCCTTAGTAAGATAGAGTTCATTTCATTTTGCTGTTAGTTTATTTGTATTTATGTCCTTTTTTTTTTTGCAAAGTCTATTTTCTTGTTGTTTTGAATTACATTCCTCTTCATCCAGCTGGTGGTGATCCTCCAGTCTCCTTCTACCTTTCAGATTTACCTTCATTCTCAGCTTTTCCCTTCCTCATTAACTCACTGATGATTCTATTGTTCCTGAATCCATCATTTCCCTACAAATCAAACAAACTTTTTATCAGCCCATGAGCACTTGAGAATCAGCAGTGGAATGCAAATCGAAACCCCTCATTGGCATCTATTGGGAAATATGTGAGATCTGTTGATAACTTGGATATCTGAAGCATGTAGGGGCATCTTTATAAAACAAAAAAAAAAGTGTAACTACAGCTAGGTTGGCATGGAGGAATGATGCATTTTGAATAAACCCCACTCAGACCTAGCATATACTTGACTATAAGGTTTATAGTCATTCTCTATTGGTCCCATCCACCCCACTAAATTTTCCAATACCTGTTACTCACAAGTAAGCCTCCTTTCATGGGCTAAGCTCATTGTCTCATACCCTGTGGCAAATCCAATAGTGCTCTAGTCCTTGTGCCTAAAACTGGAAGGACTTATCTAAAAATAAATGAAATGTCAAGTCCTTGTGCCTGAAACTGGAAGGACTTATCTAAAAAGAAATGAAATGTCAAGTCCTTGTGCCAATCTAGAAGGACAGGTTGTTTAGCAAGCCGGTTAGAGTAAGGACTATTACTGGACTCAGAGTACCGGTTGACACAGCAAGCCCAACCTTTCTTAAGCGGTTTAAAAATATGGCATGATCCATGACTGCGCCCCATTCAATCAATGAAAATGTAGCACTGAAATTATCATATAAAGTGCAAGATAAACATGTCTACATCAAATTTGATGAGCAATAAAGAGCTGAGGTACACACCTAAACAGGTATGGGTAGACCAGTGACAGCCCCAAAAGGATTTTGAAAGTGGGAAACAGGTAAAGGAAGGTCAATAAACCCCATAATGTTGTCGATTGGAGAATGTCTATCAAAATCCTATCAGTAAGTAGAAGCTATTTGTCTCTATCCCTCCTGAAGCAATTAATGTTTAAGTGGAACCCATGCTTGTCCATCTATATAATTCGCATTTCAAGTTTATTTTAACACCCTAATGTTTTATTGATCTGAGGGTTATTTGGAAACAAAGATCACTGGTTCACCATTTGTTGTTGCTACAACTACCACCCTATTAAAACATGCTCTGATAGCAAATTTTCAATGGGTCCCCTAGAAGTCTGGTCTTTCATCTCTCCGAATGATCTATTTCATCCCAATGACTTTAACTCTATGGAGAGTCAATCTTCCATTCACAAATGGGTAAAGCCCTTTAACAAATCCCTCACTTAAGCCCTTCATTCCTATGTTTATCGGGATTTGTTTAACCCCTCAAAACCCTCATCGCATTATTATTCCTGTCATGGCCTTTCATAGTGGAAATGCCCAAAATGCATATATCCTCCCTCTTTCGCTTATCGCATTCAATCTGGGCACATTATGCATGCCATAAGGCACCAGACCCAACGGAGTTATGAACCACTATATATATATATATATATATATATATATTTCGGGTCGAAAGCCTGTCACATATCGCAATCAGCCTAAGTCCAAGGTTTATATATATATAAACCTTGGACTTAGGCTGATTGTGATATGTTGGCATACCCCTAGCCTCTGGACCCGACAGCACTATGAACCACATCTATGCATTATCAGGTCAAGCCCCCAATCGCATATCGCATATCGGCGGAGCCCGGGCCTTATACGCAATACACGCAACGATATGGCAGACCCACCGAGCTATCAAATATGATATATATATTTTCGGGTCTGAAGCCCTATCGCATATCGCGATCGACAAGCCCTAGGCTTGTGAATATTGCGATATACGATAGGCCAGACCCGACGATATTTATAGACTCCAATATATAATATTTGATGTCCGGATTGAGCGATCGGGGTGAGATTTTTTGTGTTTTCATGTGTTTTCCAAATTTTTCGGAATAACAAAGGGATTGGGTTTCCAATGTAGAAGGCGGGCCTGTGGAGTCCTGATAGTGTAAAGCCCTCGAAAACCATGCCAAGCCTATGTATTGAGCGAGAGACTATGTGATGCCTGTGTTTTATGTGTTCATCCTTTTCGCACCCGCTCCCGTAGCTTTATAAAAATTAATGAAGGCAATGTTATGTTCTATGTGAATATTTATGTTATATTGTTCATAATCATGAAGCTAATGATAGCTATCCTTGCAGGTGAGAAGTAAAGGACACAAGAGTGGATTCAAAAATCCATATATACAGAAGCATTGCGTTTGAAGGTCCAACCTTAAGCGTTCCGGGTCAGGATCCCACGCGTGGCCTATATAGTCCGAAAGCAAGGCCGTCCCAGTCTTCATTATGGGAACGCAATATATAGTCACCCTTTTTACCAATATTTGTTCACTTCCTCAGGAAATTAATCAATCCGGTCGTTATGCTTTCTACATGTCAGCAATCACACTAACGATCCTATCTCTGTGTACTTGATTTGCATACCGGATAAAATGCGAAGATGAAGAGGAAGGGTAGACCTAGAGTCAAGGCTGTTTGCATAAGTATTACCTTCGAAGAGGAGAAAAGGATTTTGATTTTCGAGAAGAACAATTTGGCTTTATTGTGAATAAGGAACACTATTTTGGGGGAAGAAGTTGCCTTTAGTTTCAGACTTATTTGATTGTTCTTTTATATGTTTTGGATCAGAGTGTTGTTGTTGGCATGAATGTAAATGTGATTTGTATTTATGCATATTGATGACTTACAGTTCACTATTAGTCTTGTTAAATTGAATGCGATTCAGTTTCATGGTTAACTTGTGAATGGTCTCTGATTTGAAACTAAGTTAAACATCAATTGCAAGTTTTAATTCCATAAAAAGAATGTGGATTCCTATATGAGTGATCGGATTGCAATTTAGCTTTAATACAGTATTGTCCAACTATGAATTCAGTGATTGATTCATTTGGACTTGAATTTATGCATGATGTTTAATCTTCTTTATCACGCTCCTGCCGAACATATATATGATGTTTAAACCTCTGTAATATGCTCCTGCGAGATAGATTAGGATAGCTAGGACCATATTAGAATAGTTAGAAGTACAATAGATAGGATTTAACACATAAAGGTTAGCTATTTTATTTTTTTTATATAATCGAAGTCTTCCTCCCGGAAGCAATCTTTCAACATGTTTAAACAGTTTATAGGGTCCCTTAAAACACGTCGAAGCTAGCCATTCCAAACGAAAGATGGTCTAATTGGGGCCTATGATCGGGTTAGTTCCCCTTGTGGCATAGCAAACATTAGCCATGTCAACAGTACCCTGAATCTTTATGAGGAAGCCTTGGGGAGAAAATTTTGGGATTTAATCATCGGGGTGAGGTGGCAGTGGTGGAGCCCCAAGCTTACTGCGGTAACCAATGGAATCAGGGAATGTAGTTTAGGGACCACTAGGGATAGACGCAGCCTGGATGGTAGTCCCTAACAATTTCAACAAGGGTCTGTATTAGAAACTGGCAGGATTTTTTTCCTGGGGTGACATGGCCATAGTGGACCCAAACCCACATACTGTGTATGAGTGGATCAACAATTCCCACATGGTATGATATGGAGCATGACTGGGATAGTCATGTGGGGACAACATGGGCACCACGTGGCAGGTTAGGTGACGTGGCACTATCTAATTGACCAAACTTTAACTGGTCATATCTTTCAATCCGAGAGTCGGATCGAGACAAATTTTATATCACCAGAAAATTCTCAATGGGACGAATACAATGACATCATCCATTTAATCTTCTAAATAAAACAAAATAAAATGAAAAAAACAAAAACCAAAACTAAAAAACACAACAAAACAAAACAAAATTGAAAAAAATCATACCCCATTTCCATAAGAGGACTTTGGAAGTTGGGTCAACCTAGTAACCACCTCCTTCTACCCTTAGTTGGTGTAGAAATTCCTTGTAGATTCAAATTGCTTATGTAATATGCTAAAACAAAGGACTTGAATCTACTCTACTCATCAGTGGAATCAATTAATCGATCAAGAAATCACAATATAAACACAAGACAAGATTCAATCACATATGCTCAGAAATTTATCTAAGGGGAAAGCTTGTTGCTTAAAACCCATTCCTATCTCTATATTGCATTAGTCAAAAAATATGAGAATATTACAAAGCTTTTCTCAAACCCAAGCAATGTCTGCACTATCTCTATCTGTCCCACTGCTTCCTAGGCTGAATCTGGCCAACACTTAGTCAATTTCCTAGCCTTCTAATGTTATGAAACCAACTCACAAAAATAAAGAAAAGATAGATCAACACCTTAGAAATAAGCCTCTTCGAGGGGGCAACCTCCTTTACATTACACAAATGAACAATTCTTGGACGATACAAATGACAAGACCTCCTTTCTATATATAGGAGTCTAAGGGGTCATAATATAATTAGAGCCGACATAACAATAATAATGTAAGGGCACAATAATAACATTATGGGGACTACATGGGAACAACAATATAATAAGGGGTGTATACTGTTGGGCCTAAGAATTATCCTTAAAATGCGTCCACTTTCACTCCATTCACACATTTTCTCACCTCTATTCCACCACCATGTCACCACATCAGCTTCACTTTCATCATTAAATGGGTTACCATTGTTTTTTCCAAAACATTATTAATTCTTAGTATTTTTAAGTGAATTTGTGGTTAAACTTTATAAAATAATATCCATATACTTATACCTGACAATTAGAATGAGTTTGTTGACATGTGTAGGTACAAAGGAAGCTTCCAAGGCATCTGTATGTGGCACTCTATGTTCAGATTCGAATTTGACGAGATCATGGACCTTATGGAGAAGATCATGGACCTCACGGAGGACATCATGGAGGATAGGGTTATGTGTCACCATTGGTTGAGAAATATGTCGATCAAAGCAGGGAATAGTGGGTCTACATTTATGAGTTTGTTATCATAGCCTTTGTATAAATAGGAATGTTATCTCCTTCATTTGCAATCTTCATTTTTTGTAATCTTAATCTTAATTTGTAATCTTAATTTTTAGAATCTTAGAACCTAGTCCTTCATTGTAATCTAGTAATGTTAATCTAGATAGAAATTAGAATAGTTTTGGTTAGGATCATATGAGCTTATAGCCATTGTAATTTGAAAATCATAATGAATCAAATGGATCTTCTTTGGTCCTCTACATTTGACTTCTCTTTTGGTGTGCTTGTGAATCCTTGGAACGATCCACAATGCCTACTAAGTACACTTTTGTTTTGGTAAGCTTTTATTTTATGTTTGTGAATTTCATTAGATTAAATTATTAGGTTCATATGTTTGAAATATTAATGAATGATCTTTCGTAAGAAAGTATTAATGTTTTCTTCAATGAATCTCATTTGTTATTTAATGTTTGATTTTATTAATTTAAGTTTATGATTTATATGCTTCAGATATAAACGAATAGTCTCTTGTAAGAGAGCTTTAATATTTCATGCAATTAATAAAAATTTGTTTAAAGAGCTTTAATTTCATTAGTTCAAATAATTGATTAGAAATATTAATGAATAGTCTCCTGTAAGAGAGCTTTAATATTTATTCACCTAGCTTAGTTTAGTTTGCCTTTGAGTCCATATATATTGGATGATCTTCGAAGTTTACTTACCCAGATTGATAGTAAATGAAACTCTAATTTGCATCCCCATTTTAGACCCAACATTTTGGCGTCATTGCCGAGGAGGATGACTTGGAGATAGACTTAGGAAGTTATTTTTATTGCAATTTCTTTTTATGGACTAATTTGTGAAACCTAGTGACAGCAGGATCTTCTAAAGGAGTTCAAGTTTAAGCTTTTTGAATTATTTTTTTTCCGTACTTAGTTTCAAATACAGTTTTTAAACCCCCATTCCTTACTAATCCATCTACAGATGAGAAAATTGAAAATGTTGAACAAGTACTTCTTGGAGAGCAAGAATAATATTAAAGATTGGTTTCAAAAGAACCTTGTGCCAACTCTGAGAATAAGACAGGTTACTCACATGCTTGCAAATAATCAGGTAAAAACTTTAAATATAGATGTGAACATTTTTTAATTTTTAGTTCGTAGATGGCTTCACTGGAAGCATTCTTTTACCTAGGAAAAAAGAAAAAAAAATATTTCAAGTTAAAGGTAGAATAGATTAGACAAATAAAATGAGTTCTAGTAAAGTTTTCTTTTAGCCTTGTTTCCAAAAAAATAATAAAATAATAAACATTTCTCATGAATAAATTCACATGAGCCAGTTTATTCACGCTAACCTGCAAAAATAAAAATAAAAACAAATCAATAGGTTAGTATGCTCTCTTCCCGCACTTCGAGCAATCAGGAAGATCAGAAAATCTCTTAATTTATTTTCAAAATTAAATAAAAATCTCTTGCTAGGAATTTGCACAAATCATTAAAACTACAAGCATTATAAGAAATCAAATTCATTTTTTTTAAATACTTTATTTTCGATTTCAATTTTAAAAATTAAATGTGTAGTTTAGTGATTTGATCATTGTGTTAAAACCTCTCTACATATTTGTTGGGACCATTTCTTCAAACAAGCCAAATATGCATATAAACAATTCAATATCTAAATACAGTTGGCCCCGTCATTATTGAAATTGGTCTCGTTAAAATTCTCTCAAAAGGGTTCTGGTGTAGGCAAAACCTGTCATCGTTTTAACTTAGCTATTTACGTAGATAACACACCCTTTTAGCAATCTAGACCATTTTTCATTTTTTTTAATTAAAAAATATTTAAATAATAATAATAATAATGAAAAACAAATAACAATAAAATAAAAACCTCAAAACATAAAATACAAATTAAACAAAAAACAAAAACAAATAGCAAAATGAATGTAGAAGTCAATGGCAAAACCCATCAGGGGTATATACATAAATAAGAAAAATAAGAGAGAAATAAAACAAACCAAACCCACTTAGGGCCGAAAGCCATATGGTTGAGAGCTATTTAAATAAACATAGTGTACTTTGCATTTAAATTGACACTCACAGGTTTGAATAAATAGGGTATGTGATGCAAAAGAAATACACAAATTTTGAAACACGAATGGCATTGGCTTTGACCTATGCATTGCATAGTATTCGAACCTTTTGTTTAAATACAAAAACAATGGTTTGTGTGGTAAGTTTGGCGAGAAATGAAATAAAATGAAATTTTAACAAGTCAATCTATTGAACGATTACTTAATTTTCGAATTAAAATATAATAAGAATCTCTAAATGGAATATCAAAATTACTGTGTGGGGAAAAACAGTTGATTGATCTGTTTTTTTCGAGCAAATAGGATAAGGTTGAATTTAAAGAAAACACTTTGTGTGCCTTATAAAATTTAACGTGTGAGTTTCAATGGTTGGGTCATGCATTTTATTGGGCGGAAATCATGGCTTCGATTCCAACAACGACGCATAACGTTGTGTCAAACCTAACTCTCTCCTCTTCCAAATGAGAAGTGCATGAATCATGCCAGCAATAACACATCATGCAAGTTTTGTTGAAAAAGAAAGTCGACAATGTGGACAGAAGCATAGCCTTATGTCATCCCCCTCAACTATACGTGTGAACACAATTCCAACATGATGTAAATTTGTGTGCAACATCCATAACCGCCTTTATAATATCCACTCATCATCCTAATTTCTCACATCTCATCAGCCATTTCTATTTTGAATATTATTATGTAACTCTCTGCATTTCATTCACTTCTTGAATTTTTTGTTTGTACAACATGTCTGAGGGGAAACATCATCATCATCTGTTCCACCACAAGGAACATGAAAACCATAACGTCCCCTCGGAGGTTGTTTACTCTGAGACCACCACCACTTATGGTGATGAGCAGGTGACCTAGACCGCATATGTGTATGCTACTGGGAATGTTGATGAGTACGAGAAAGCAAAAAAAGGAAGAAAAGCAACACAAGCATAAGGAACATTTGGGTGAACTTGGAGTTGTTGCTACTAGAGCCTTTGCATTGCACGAGAAGCACGCAGATGTTAGGATATTCCGACACATAGGAAATAGTTAAGTATAGCTTGGTCTAGTGTAGAGTTAGGTAAAGTGTGTTTCTTTACTATGTACTTTTGTAACTTACAATCCGACAGTCACGATATGTAGTGATCGACAGTTCATTCTCTCCTCGGTATTACCGACACTTGATCCGTGGCTTAACACCCGATTGGTCCATGATCTCTATTTAAAGAGCATGGAGGGTCATTTGTAGGTTAATTGTTCATGAGAGAAGCTTATGTAAAATTTCATTCTTTTATTAATAAATTGCCTGAAGTGGCCGCGTTGGCTAAGGCCGTGGACTGCTTCCCTCTTTGAGGGTTTTAACCACGTCAAAAATACCAGTGTATCGATCTGTGATCTGCTTGTGAGCGGTGTCCTTTGGTGTTCTGTCTGAGGAACTCACCCTGTAAATTCCTACATGGTATCAGAGCTATTTGAGGGTCGCGTCCATTGGTGATCCAAATCTGAAGCCGGTAGAACTGCATCCGACTGTTGTTTCCTAGATCTACTGTTTCTGACAACTTTTAGGCTAAGAGGACTGCTCTATTGTGTTAGGAGCATCTGTTCCAGTGAAGAACTCCTTTCGTTTCATGCGAAAAGGTTTCTGGTAGCCCTAGCTACGTCATTTATAAGATTTGGAGGTATACAGTTGATCCGGATTTAAACAGGAACGCAATAGATTACAGAGATAACCATAAATACAGAGATGCGATAACCATAGATAAAGAGATGCAGCGGAAATATTACTTCATTTCATTAATGGAAAATACTGAAATATGCTTACAACCAGAAATGGAAATAAACCAGCTAGGGCGATGGTAGCTTATCTCTGAGAAGATATGTGCGGCTACATGCCTTTGAACTGTGTTACAATGAGGCTCGAAGGCCTATTTATTGTTGAGAAACAATGGAAAACCCTTCACATTCCAAACCCGACCCTTAGAAGATGAAAAGCCAAATTGTGGGCCCCGTTTTGGGTAAATTGGTACATCAATTTCCCGGGGTCGTAACTTTGGCATACGATCTCCGTTTGACGCATATGATAGCTCGTTAGAAAGATCTATCCGAGAACTACCATTTTTGGAATGGGCAACATCGATCCATTGCATGGACCCATGTTGCCCCTGGATTCCCCAAAAAACGTCGTTTAGGGCCTCAAAACGGCTCCGGAAGTTCAGGACCCGAAAAACTGCTAAAAATAGTAAGTTGTGCTACAATTAAGGAAACTGAAAATGCTGAAAGAGACAAATGCGGGGGTCCAAATGGGATAGGTGGGTGGCCACCAACATCCACCTGGATCATTCCTCCCCCCTTAGGAAGCAATGGTCCCCATTGCGTTGAGTTCCTCCACCTGTTGAACTTGTCCTGCGATCTCTGATGTGTCCAGTACTAGTGGAAAGCATGGTTGATGTCGGTCCACATTGAACACTTGGTGCAGGTGAAGAAATGGAGGAATGTTGTGATTCAAAGCATTGTTTCCCATAGCCTTGGTACTGGTGTAAGGACCATGTCGGAGTGGTCGGAGCCTCTGATGGGTTCTGGTGAGGCGTTCTTTCTGCAGATGTAACCAAACTTTGTCGCCCACCTGAAACTTGTGTGGTACCCTTGTGGGTGAGGAGAAGTTGTTTCTGTGTTCTGTCATGACTGTATCCCTCTGCTGCTGCTACTGCGTAGAGGAACCCTTGGCGGGGGTCATGGATGTAGCAACAATCTTCCCCTTACTTCGGGAGTGAACCATACATATGAATTTCCTGGTCTGTGAGATGAGCTTGCTGCCTTTCTTAGCAGTGATCAAGGATGTGGCGGTAGGTGGGGCTACCTCTGCTATCCTGTATAATGAATTATTCAAAGAAATAATGACAGCACGAGGCCTTGACTCATACACAACATGTCGCCTCCACAAGTATGGTTGGCCTAATAATACATCACAAACATCCAGAGGTGTAACATCACACAATACCTCGTCTGTGAATGGTTTGATGCTGTAGGGAAGACGACACTGCTGGCGAACTTTGAGATCTCGTCCTTCATGAAGCCACCCGATACTGTATGGCTGTGGGTGTGGTGTAGTCGGTAGGCCCAACCGCTTCACGACCTCTGCTGAAATCAGGTTCTTTTGTCTCCCACTATCAACAATGAATTGCAGCAGAAATAACACTTCATTTCATTAACCGAAATATGCCTACAACCAGAATTGGAAATAAACCAGCTAAGACGATGGTAGCTTATCTCTGAGAAGAGATGTGCGGCTACATGTCTCTGAACTGTTCTGAACTTTTGTTACAATGAGGCTCGAAGGCCTATTTATTATTGAGAAACAATGGAAAACCCTTCACATTCCAAAACCGACCCTTAGAAGATGAAAACGCCAAATTGTGGGCCCCGTTTTGGGTAAATTGGTACATCAATTTCCCGGGGCCGTAACTTTGGCATACGATCTCCGTTTGACGCGTATGATAGCTCGTTAGAAAGATCTATCCGAGAACTACCATTGTTGGAACAGGCAACATCGGTCCATCACATGGACTCATGTTGCCCTTGGATTCCCCAAAAAACGTCGTTTAGGGCCTCAAAACGGCTCTGGAAGTTCAGGACCCGAAAAACTGCTAAAAATAGTAAGTTGTACTACAATTAAGGAAACTGAAAATTCTGAAAGAGACAATTGTGGGGGTCCAAATGGGATAGGTGGGTGTCCACCAACATCCACCTGGATCAATCTTACAATCTTTTAAGCTAACAGAGTTGAGGGATTAATTTTTGTAACCAACCTGTGACTGCGTTCGTTTCCAATCTTAGTTGTGATGACGACCCTTTTCTCATCTTCTGGCTCTAGCTCCTTGACCCCTTTCTCAACTTCTAGATGTAGCTCCTGGGCATGCTCCTGCTCTAGAACCAGAATGCGAAGATTACAGGTTACAACAATGCAATACAAGAGGGGTGAGTTGGTATATGGGAAGAGAAAATACCATTAATGAACCATCGCCCCTTAATCCTTTTCACTTAGACGTGAGATCTACCGATGTCCTCAATCTTTTCAGTCATTCTTCAAATGTACCATTGTCCTCAATCCTTTCACCCAGTAGTGGATACAACAACCGACTCCTTTCCTGTCAGAAAACAACTGTCCTGAAAAATTCACGAGGTGGCTTGAAAATGTAAGTGTGGCATCCATACCATACATGGGCGTTGACCATGCACTAAGCCAATGATTAGCTTAGTGCATGGTTGTTAAGATTTGTCCTTTTAATGTTACTATAAAGGATTTAGCCAAAAACTAGGGATGGAATTCGACATGGATGGATTGTTCATTAAATATATTTCAAAAATTTTCATGATCATCATGATTATTTTTTAAAAGGCCTTGTCTATTGAGGTCATAATTTATTGAGGTCACAATTTTACCTTGCAAAAAAAAAATTCAAGAAATCTAATTTTGGGAGCGTTTAAATTGTTTTGTTTTTTTTTGTTGTTATATGGCAGAAACAAATTCAACACTGTTAAATTTTTTTCAAGAAATCCAGTTTAGGGAGTTCTTGAATTGTTGTATGTTATAGCGAAAATGGATTCAACACCATCAATAACTTATTGGGCACCCAAAATCCTGAAGTTTGATAGTTGTAACCCGGATTTCCAAAATATTTTGCTAGATTTCCATTGTTTTCCAGGCAAATGTACCCTTATTGTGTCACTGCAATGTTAGGATATTCCAACACATAGGAAATATTTAAGTATAATTTGGTCTAGTGTAGAGTTAGGTAAAGTGTGTTTCTTTACTATGTACTTTTGTAACTTACAATCCGACAGTCACAATATGTTCTAGACATGGAGTGATCTGACGGTTCATTCTCTCCTTAGTATTACCGACACTTGATCCGTGGCTTAAAACATGATTGGTCCATGATCTCTATTTAAAGAGCATGGAGGGTCATTTGTAAGGTGACCATTCATAAGAGAAACTTATGTAAATTTTCTTTCTTTTATTAATAAATTGCCTGAAGTGGTTGGGTTGACTCAAACCGTGGATTGTTTCCCTATTTGAGGGTTTTAACCACGTCAAGAATATTGGTGTATTGATTTGTGATCTGTTTGTGAGTGGTGTCCTTTGGTGTTCTATCTGAGGAACTTACCCTATAAATTCCTACATGATATTAGAGCTATTTGAGGGCCACATCCGTTGTTGATCCAAATTGGAAGCCTGTACAATTGCATCCAACTGTAGTTTCCTAGATCTATTGTTTTTGACTGCTTTCAGGCCAAGAGGACTGCTCCATTGTATTAGGAGCATTTGTTCCAGTGAGGAACCCCTTTTGTTTCACGTGAAAAGGTTTCCGGTAGCCCTAGCTACGTCATTTTTAAGATCTAGAGGTACACAGTGTTTATTTGCAGTTTAGTTATTCATCTCTTTGTTTATTTCGGTTTATTTAGCTCCATGTTTTTTATTACCAAATCTAAACCTTTCATTTTTACGTATGCTCTTTTCCCTGTGACTTTATGTGATCTAGGCAAATCAGAGACAAAAAGGACGAAATTTTCTCATGCGTGTGCTCTTTTCCGCCGCGCTTTAGTGTGATCTCGGAAAATTAGAAACATTGAGGAAAATATTTAGTTTCTGGCGAAAGCTAACTTCAAGCCATAATATTTGGTTTTGTCTGCACGTCCATGTTGGGTTGTGTGGTTTTTTGTTTTGTAGGCAAAAATAGTTTTTTCAAGTAAGCACGCACTCCAAACTTTTAGTGACTAAAAAAAAAATTACTAGCGTTTTAAACTAGCTCACTTGGTCCAAAGTTACTTTATGAAAATAGAGGTCTTGGGTTCAAGTCTTCCTTTTTGTTGAGTTACTTTTTCAAAAAGCACATGTAACTTATGTTTTAAAGTTACTTTATGTAAAAGTGTTCTCACCCATTATAAAAAGTGAGTCACTTATAATTCTAAAGTTTTTTTATCTTTTATTTAAGTTACAATTTAGTGAGTAGCTCATAAAGTACAATTGTAAAAATGACTTTCATTTATTTATAAAAGTGGGTCACATAAAATATTTTTTAAAGTGAGATAATTAAATTAAGTTTGGAAAGAAGGTGGATTTTTTTTTTAAATATAACATTATCATTCATTTCCGTACATTCACGAACTTCGTCGGTATCTTCAACAACTTTTCTTCAAAAAGCCATAACTTTTCATCCAGAAGCCATTTTCAGAGCCGTTTTTTTTAATCGACCTAATTTTTTGAGATCTTTCCATTGGAACACTTAGTTTCATCATCTAAAACTTCAGTTTCTGTTAAAATCGAAAGTTCATGCCAAGTTATTCTTGACAGCACTAACTACTTCCAATGGTAGTCCTACATTGTTGATTTACTTAGAAGTAAAAGTATTTACAGAATAGCCTCGGGCCAAGAAACTAAACCTAAAGATGAAGATAAGGTAGACAAATGGGAAAATAGGCAAGATCAAGCACGTAGGTTGATAGGGATGTCTATTTCTCCATACCTTAGATTCCATATCGCAAAACTTGATATCCCTAATGAAACAATGAAATAGCTCACTAAAGTTTTTGGAATTAAAAATAAAATTGGAGCCCATTAAATAAAAAATGAGTTGCTTACGTTGGACCCCAATCATTTTTATTCCATCGAAGATTTTTTATCCACGTTCAAGACCCTTAGACTTCTCTAGGAAGGTGTTAAGATTAAGAAAGAAGATGGTAGCCTTATCTATTCCATTCTTACTAAGTTGGGACCAACCTACTTTGTGTTTGTTTCCACCTTCCATTTTACTAGATAAGCCTTCATTTCTCAAATACAAGACTACAAGTCCCCCTCTTTTGATTCCTTTTGTGATTCTTTAATAAGAGAACAAGAAAAACTCTTACATCTTGGTCTTCTTAATATTGGAAACTCTTCTAAGAAAGCCTTAGTCACCCAACAACAACCAAATTCAAAGAATCCTAAGAAGCAGTATCCTAAAAAGAATAGTCCTAAACCAAACAAGGGTCCTAAGTAATTTCGGTCTCAAAATGAAAAATCAATTCAACAAAATGATAAGGCAAATAAAAACAAAGGGAATAAGACTGATATACATTTCAACTTTTGTAATCGAGATGGCCACTTAGAATCCAAATGCTTTAAGAAGATGGAAGTCTTGGAAGCAGCAATTAGAATTTCACTTTCTGCATGTGGTTGTCAAGCATCTCGATCTGGTTATGCACTAAATGTATCTTCTTATTCTCATTATCATGAGTGGCTCATTGATTCTAGATCTCCTTATCACATGGCCAAAAACAAGGCCATGTTTTCTTCTTTAATTGATTGTAAACACCCAAAATATATATGTTGGTGATGATAGATCTCTTAGTGTTGTAGGGACTGGAACTATTCATCTAAACAATGGTCAATTTAATGATGTATTATGTGTTCCAACCTTATCCTTCAACCTTCTATCTATATATTAGATAACTCATTCAGGTGAAGGTAAAATCGTTGAATTTTCACCTCATGATGTTGTAATTAAGGACCTAAGAGATCATAAACAAATTTTAGATAATGACATTGCTGATGATTCTACAAGGTTGTATAAGTTTAACAACTTTGGGTCATCAACTCTTCCCTCGGTATTTTTTGCTCATAACGATGAAGTGAGCAAACTTTGACATGAGCGATTTGGTCACTTAAACTATCGCTCCCTTCAAAATCTACATAAAGAAAATATAGTGGCAAGGCTTCCTATGGTATCTTGCAGAGATGGTGTTTGTTCCGATGTGTACTCAAAAAACATCATTGTCATAGTTTTGAAAAACGTGCCTCTTGGAACGTCTCAACCCCTTTATAACTTGTGCATAGTGATTTATGTGGTCCACTTCCAGTTGTTTCATTTTCTGGCTACAAGTATTTCTTAACTTTCATTGATGATTTCTCCAAACGCACTTCGGTATACTTCTTAA
Organism: Pinus taeda; assembly: GCA_000404065.3. Classification (NCBI taxonomy): domain Eukaryota; kingdom Viridiplantae; phylum Streptophyta; class Pinopsida; order Pinales; family Pinaceae; genus Pinus; species Pinus taeda. The sequence goes on from APFE030646090.1 coordinate 72,616, forward strand.
AACTCAAGAGTGAAGTATTTAACATGTTCTTGGCCTTTAAAGCCTTTGTTGAGAAACAATCTGGACATCAAATTCTTAAGCTAAGATCTGATAATGGTAGAGAATATGTTAACAACAAATTCATCAACTTTTGCACTGAGCATGGAATTCAAATGCAACATACTGTTCCATATACTCCACAACAAAATGGTGTAGCTGAAAGGAAGAATCACACCCTAAAGGAAATGGCTCATTGTATGCTTCAATCTAAAGGACTTAGTCTTAATTTTTGGGCAAAAGCAATTAACTGTGCAAATTACATAGTAAATCACACTCCTACTGAGGTTTTAAAGAATATCACTCTAGAAGAAGCATGGAGCTCAATTAAAATAGATGTAAGTCACTTTCGTGTTTTTGGAAGCGAAGCATGGGCCCATATTCCAGACGAGAAACATAAAGCTTTATAACCTAAGAGTGAAAAATGTATTTTTGTTGGATATTCTGAAGATGTCAAAGGATATAAACTTATTCCACTTAAGTCCAAAAATGTTATCATTAGAAGAGATGATAGTTTGTTGAAAATATATCGTCCTACGAGCTTAGTTCGGCGGATGTGCTACCTCTCTCTATCCCTTCTACTTCTAAAAATATTTCTTCTTCAGATGATGGCAACGAGGATGACAATCCTCCCCTGCCTTTTCAGGATCCTCCTTCAGCTCCTCAACTTCCAAAATGGGTCTATGCTACTCGGGATGCAACAGGTGATCCTATAGATCAGCGACATACACGTTCTCGGTTCGATATAGCCTCTTCTTTACTGGCTCAAGCTTCAACGAATTATGATCCTGACACCTTTGTAGAAGCTTCAGGCCATCTATATTGGGATGCAGTTATGAATGGATAATGTCGTTCATTGTTGGCAAATGATACATGGGATCTTGTTCCTCTTCCAAAGGGACAAAAACTTGTTAGATGCAAATGGGTTTACAGAACCAAGTTTGGACCAGATGGAAAAGTTAATAACATAAAGCTCATCTTGTTGCTAAGGGTTTTTCACAAGTTGAAGGCATTGACTATACTGAAACCCTCTCCCCTGTTGCAAAAATGAACTCTATCTGCCTTGTTCTTTCCCTTGCTGCCTCTTTCAAATGGCAAGCCCATTAGATGGATGTTAAATCTACCTTCTTGCATGAAGAAATCTATATGGAACAACCTCCTAGCTTTATAAAAACAGACTCCAGCCTTGTATGTCAGCTTAAGAAATCCCTTTATGGTCTCAAGCAAGCCCTTTGGGCTTGGTATGCCAAAATGGATAGCTTTCTTTTAGATACTGGTTTTTCTAGGTGTCATTATGACAGTACTATCTACACCAAGAAAGTGGGTAAGTCTCTTATCATTCTTGTTCTTTATGTTAATGATCTTATCCTTAATGGTAGTGATCCCAACCTTATAAACCACGTGAAGTCTAGCCTTAAAAGGAATATTGAAATGACATACTTAGGACGTTTGCATTATTTTCTTGGTCTTCAAGTCTTGCAATCCAAGGAAGGTATTTCCATTTCCCAATCCAAGTATGCCTCTGATCTTCTACGCCACTTTCACATGGAAGACTGTAAGCCAACGCCTTCTTCCTTTCAGTCTGGAGTCAAACTTTCAGTCACTTGTACTTCCCCTAAAGTTGATGTTACCTTATACCGTCAACTTGTAGTAAAACTTTTGTATCCGACCCATACTCGTCTTGACCTTTCCTTTTTTGTTGGCCTTATTGCTCGGTTTATGAAAAACCGACATGAAAGTCATTAGAAAGAATCTAAAAGAATACTTTGTTATGTTCGAGGTACAGTTCAGTTTGGGATTCATTACAGTTCAAAAACATCTCATCTATTGGTTGGTTTCACTAATTCTGATTGGGCTGGTGACCCTGATGATCAAATGTCTACTGCAGGTTATGTGTTCACTCTTGGTTCTGGACCTATTACATGGGCTTGCAAGAAACAAAGTGCCATTTCTCTCTCTTCAGCAAAAGCAGAGTATCGTGGCACCATAGAAGCTAGTAAGGAAGCCATGTGGCTTTGTCAGATCCTGTCAGAGTTTTGCTTTCAGCATCAACATCCGACTACACTTTGGTGTGATAATCAAAGTGCCATTCAACTATGCAAAGATCCAATCCAACATCAGTGCAGCAAACACATTGAACTACACATGCACTGCATCAGAAAGCTCATTCATGACCATGTTCTTGAAGTGCAATATTGTTCAACCGATGATCAAGTTGCAGACATCTCTACAAGGCTCTCATAGAGGTGAAGTTTAATAAACTTCGATTTATGGTTGGAGTTCAGGAAGTTGTCACTAAGGGGGGATAGGCTCTAATGCCTCCTTCTTTCTCCTATTGTGTCATATTTGTACATCCTCCAATCCTATCCCAAGTTGTTCTTAAGGGGGGATGTTAGGATATTCCGACACATAGGAAATAGTTAAGTATAACTTGGTCTAGTGTAGAGTTAGGTAAAGCGTGTTTCTTTACTATGTACTTTTGTAACTTACAATCCGACAGTCATGATATGTAGTGATCCGACAGTTCATTCTCTCCTTGGTATTATCGACACTTGATCCGTGGCTTAACACTCAATTGGTCCATGATCTCTATTTAAAGAGCATGCAGGGTCATTTGTAGGTTAACTATTCATGAGAGAAGCTTATGTAAATTTTCATTCTTTTATTAATAAATTGCATGAAGTGGCCACGTTGGCTCAGGCCATGGACTGTTTCCCTCTTTGAGGGTTTTAACTACGTCAAAAATACTGGTGTATTGATCTATGATCTCTTTGTGAGCAGTGTCCTTTGGTGTTCTGTCTGAGGAACTTACCCTATAAATTCCTACATGTTCAAACCAAACTTCAATGTTGATTGTAGTATTGATAAGTATAAAGCTAGATTGGTTGCTAAAGGCTATTCACAGAAAGAAAGCATTGATTATGAAGATACTTTTGCACCTTTAGATAAACTGAATACAATTAGAATCATGATCTCGTTAGCTACAAAACAAAATTGGAAAATGCATTAGTTAGATATCAAATATTCTTTCTTGAATGGTGAATTAAAAGAAGAATTGTATTTTGTTTAACCTAAAGGGTTTGTAAAGTAGGTATAGGGGCATATTTTTTTTAGGTTAAAGAAATCTTTGTATGGTTTGAAACAAGCACCAAGATCTTGGTATGTGAAAATTGATTCATTATTTTATGAAAAAGGATTTGTGAGAAGAAAAAGTGATCCTAACTTGTACATCAAGAGAGATGAAGATGGGAATATTGCCTTAATATCTTTGTATGTTGATGATCTTATCATAACAGGCAGTGCACTCAGGTTGATTGAAGAAATTAAAATTCAGTTGTCATAGGTATTTGAAATGAAGGATCTTGGTGAATTGCATTATTGTTTGGGTCTTGAAATTTGGAGGGAATCTAGTAAGACAATCATCACACAAATAAAATATGCAAAGACAATCCTTGAAATATTTCATATGTTTGAATGCAAAATAGTGTTACTCCTTTGGAACATAATGCCAAGTTGTACAGTGATGATGGATCTAAAGAATTGAATGGAACTTTGTATCATCAATTGGTGGGAAGTTTGAACTACCTCACCACTACTAGGCTAGAAATAGCGTATTCTATGAGCTTCCTAAGTCAATTTATGGCTAATTGGATAGTAGAAAAGAAAGTCCTTCGATATTGAGTTGGCATGTTTTTATAATTTATATTGGGCTGGAAATCCTGATGATAGAAGATCAACCTCTAGATATGCATTCAATTTAGGATTGGGGGTCATATCATGGAGCAACAAGAAACAACCACCTATTTCTTTATCATCCAAAGAAGCTGAATACAAAGCCTTGATCAATGCAACTTGTGAAGCTATTTGGTTAAGGATGATTCTTGAAGATGTTGGAGAAAAACAAAGAGGACCAACAAGCCTCAAATGTGACAACCATAGTTCCATGAAGCTGGCAAATAATCCAATTTATCGTGGCATAACAAAACATATACAAGTCCAACATCACTTTGTAAGAGAAAAGATGCAATCAAATGAGATTGATTTAGTATATTGTAATACAAGTGAGAATGTAGCTGACATATTTACCAAGCCTCTTGGAAAGATGAACTTTGAAATATGTAGACAACAACTAGGAATTGTTGAAAATCCATTTCTGCATTAAGGGGTGATGTTGGAATAATGTAGAAATGATATATCTAGATAGGGTTGATGAGTTCTATTCTTGTAGTTAGTGTTTGAGTCTATGTCATGAGTTGTGTCTTCGTAGATTTTGTTTTGAGTTAGTGATCCAAATTATTTGGATCTAGATTGTCCTAGAATTTTTCTCTACGTGCCTATATAATGTATTGGTTGTCCAAGAAGTTTGATCAATAAGATTTGGTTTTATTCTTGTGAATCTCTTTGATTTTATAATTATAACTTGGCAAAATTCCACATAATGCTTGACAATGGAGATGATTTGCAACAGAGGATGATATGTTATTATGCTCTCTCTAGTCACAAACCCTTGACTCTCAGCACAAACATCAAGACTCAACCCTTCAACGTGGAATTCTCTCACCAATACTCAAATCTCAACTGAATATGTCCTTTGACACCTAATCCCAACAACACCCAATACCATTCAACTATATTTATTCAATTTTAAATTCCCTTTAGCATATACAAAAGGAACGTGCACCAGTGCTATAAGTTGAATGCCAACAACGCCAACAAATAAAATCACACTGTATTGGATTTTCAACGACACCAATATATGGTAATCCCAAGCTTTCATCTCCTCCACAGGTCGTCACACCAAAATACTGCATACAATCAATGGATCCACAACTCCACGCTACCAATCCACCTGAATTTGTGGACCACCAAGCATTCACAATCTTTTTCTCTGATACCAATTCAAAAATAGGAAGAAGAAAATTTTATGAATGAACTTGCAGCTCACACGTGAGATTGGCTACACATGGAGGCTTCCAAACAACATTGCCTCTTCTTTAATAAAATAAAAAAAATATTACACATATATTTTACAGGTACATTTAGTTAGGGAGATGAAACAAACTCCTAGGAAATATGATTGAAATCCTAAATAAAAACACAATCTAAACAATACAACAACTTTCTCCATTATTTCCAAGTAGTTCCATACAAAGCATGGCACATTTTTTTATGGTAAAGTGTCCATGATAATCAATGCATATGACCCTACATCTGCTGATATTGATTGAATATAGTACGTTCTATTGAAGTCGAAGGGAGATGATTAAAGAAGGTGAACGGGCAAGAATCATTACTATCAATTCCATCCATCAATATCCTTGGATTGCCATAGAAACGATGCCTAGCATATCAATAGAGTGAAAGAAATAATTAGTCTATATGAAAAGTTCACTTTGCAAGGTTCCCTTTACTATAAGTCTCCTTCTATGTGTATCCTCACGTCCATAGCTACATCTTCATGCCTCAACCTTTCCTCTAGTATAATTCAACAACTCCCAACAGCGATGCCAAAGATTCCTCATATTGACATTTGAGAGTTCTGTCGAGTTTAATTCTACATAGTAATCATATTTGAAACTCGCTTTGAATATGGTGTTTGAAACCTAGTTAGATGCTTATACATTAATGGGGAATCCCTAAGAAAACTCTTTTTGTTTATATGCCTCAATGGCCCCACTGAAACTTTATTTAAGATGACTCTATATTCTAGATTCAAGACTTGAAACAAATTCTTAGGCACCATTCACAATAATAAAACTACTCATAATAATCATCGTTCAATATTTTTCATATATTTGAGGAGCCCATAACACGAGACCCACACAAAAGCAACAACCAAAACTCCTAAAGCATGTATTTTCCATTTACAGATTGGTGGATAAATAAATTACATTCAATGAGTTGGAAAAGTTATTATTCCATATAAAAATTGTTCAGTACCTATCTTATGACATATGGGTTTCTTCCCTCCACTCTTCAAAAAAGTTTCAACTACATATAGGCCGCACACAGGATCTACATGATATTTCTGATATGTTGACAATCACAACATTATCAATGATACACGACAATGACTTCAATATATGACAGTCGATTCCTACTCTCACTCCGTACGGTTTTTGATCGACACCCTGTTACAGATCCTTTATCCTTGGTATATTTCATAGTCATAGTATCTTGGTGATTTTCTATGGTGATCTGCTAGTGCAACTCGACTGTACACACTTGATCCCAATAGTGCACAACTTCAATGTTTTTCTCATATATTTTTTCACAATTCTCTCACAAACATGCAAACATGTTCTCATCACACAAAAACTCTCATCCTACACACCAAACAAAATTATCACACACATGACAATTGTAGAAATAATTGAAACAATATTCATTAACATGAAAATTAAGTACAAATGGCTAGATTTACAATCTGGGTATTCCCCTCTCTTGGCCACATTTTCACACTCTCTCATGCCTCGTAGGCCTTCATACATTTATATAAATGTATATTAACCAAAATCACTTTAATATTCTAAACTAACTCCTACAGTTTCTTTGCATCCCAAGAATCCTCCTAATATCTCTAACAAATCCTTGATTTTTATTATGACTCAAATCTATGTAGAATATCCACACGATTTTTTCCAACAAATTTCCCTCATATATAGATAAAGAAATTCTTTCCTCATATCTCAAATAATTTCTAGAATAAAGCCTCTATTTTATTAATAAAACTCTCACCCATTTTGTATTTACATACATTTAGCTTAAATTTAATTAAGAGAAATGAAAAGGCCACCTAAATCTTTTGTCATGTAGAATAATCCTACATCACAACCAACATCGTGGCCTTGATGAGGTGATTTTTTCACTTTTTCAACTTTGGTACATTACACTAGAGAAATCCTAAGCCTTATATAATCTTTAACTGCATGTAATACCATAAGTGACCAAAATTAGGTACATGAAACTGCCAATATTGACCTAACAACCTTAATTGTTTCACTAAGAAAAGTTATGTAACAATCCCCCATTAAAACTTTACTTGGAAAAATTATCTACATTCAATCATCAAAACCTACATGCCCCACTCTATCATCTATCTTTACCAAGGGTTTGCATGCCTAACCAAGTCATACAGTTGTATGCCCATTCACATGTAGTTAAACAAAAAAAATTCCATCTCCAAAGTAATCCTTTTTTTCTTGCCATGGAGCTTATGTCACCATTATCTTGCTTTGATACACCTAATACTCTCATCTTTAGATCTAAATTTTGTGGTTGTATCTCAGTGTTGGGCACAGGATCCCCCAAGGGTAGTTTTGGGGCTAAAAGCCCATATTTTTGTCAAATTTTGTAATCCAAGTGTAAAGACTCCGCATTTTGTGGTCGCGGAGTGAGTAGTTGTTAAAGAGTCATAGGGTTGTCTGCCCTTATTTTGGAAATGTAATGTTAGCTATAAAAGATCTACCCATGGTTCGCAAACCATGGGATTGCATAAATAGAGCTAAGGTCTAAGTAGTTTGATAGGAAGAATAAAAGATAGACACAAGAAGATATGATGTATGAGAGATAGCTCTAAGGTCAAAGTCTAATTTTGGGTTGTAGTGTAGGTAAAGGCTCTACAACTTAGTGTGCAGAGGCCTAGGGTAGAAGTCTGCAGCTGAGTGCGCAGACCCATGCAGGGTGGGTCGAGTCTGTAATCGTCCAGAATTATCAATAAAGAGAAGTATTCTACAATTTTTTTGTCTTTATTTCTTGTTTATGCATCTGGTTATGTTGGGTATTGGTCCAAATTGGATCCTAGAACACTCTCTAAGTTTTCATGAACTATGTAAAATTCATGCCAAAGTTTCAAAGTCTTACAAAGAACGCGCTTATTAGAAATATCCTCGAAACAGTTGTAATTTGTGAACAACGTGGAGCAACAAGGACCCTCGATCAAGAGCATAGACTGTTGGCACATGGTAACGCGCGTTGTCATGAATTGGCAAAACGGGAGGTCTTTTTGATATTGTCGGGCAAACCCCTAAGAGAAGGAAAATCCTTGAGTGACCCGGACCTGAAAAGTTATAAAACATAACGAATATCATGCCGATTCCATCAGAGGCAGTGTCCCACAAAACCAGTAGGATATCGAAAGGGCTTCAAGGTGGTAAGTGGTTTCAACCATGTCCTGCCCAATGCCACACATCGAGTGACACGCGTCTGGCGGAAGAGAGAGAAAAATTGCTCACATCGGACGAGAAAATGTTTTGTTACTTACTCGCCAAATATGAACGATAACCGTAGGATCTGGAGGCTCCAGATCGACGGCGGAGACACACTCCAATGGATGATTGGATTCAACGGGGTAAACAGGTAGAGTTGTATAAGATTTGAATTCTGACGTGGATGATGCGTTGGCAGAGGATCATGTTCGCAGGCATTCTTGGAGTTAATAGTAAAAAACGATCGTTTCAAAGACATCCAAGAGAACTGACACTCAGTTCATTATGAAACGGGTGGCCACTTCCCTGTGAGGCATTATACAGTGATGATGATGCAGAACAGAGGAATTCAAATGGACAGAGGCAGGAGAACCAGAAATTCAGGAAGCGAAAACAAATAGTCAAAAAGCAGATTGGCTTTAAAGCCATAGATTTATAGAGAAAGTAGAAGAAGCGAGTAGTGAGAGTTAACTAGACGAAAAAAGCTGAGAGCAGAGAGAAGAGGTCGAGCTGACCTGCAGAAGCAAAGGCATCATCGAGCTAGACAGAGACAAAGAAAGTTAGAGAGTCTGTGTGCTCCAGAGAAGGCTTGAGAGGTTCAAGTGAACTCCTCTATATATGCCTGTCAAGTATGAGTCTCATATTGGGCTCATACTACTGTTACCAATAGAGGTCGAGTTTCAGTAAGGAGAGTCTGTGTACTCCAGAGACTTAGGGGATCTAAGTACAATCTTACTGATTTATATCTTCTAGGTGAGACGCAAATTAAGCTTACTGTTGTAAAAAATCTTCTTTGAAAACATAATAGAGAGGCCACCACTGAAGGCTAGATTGGGAGACGTAGCCCAGGAGTATTGGGTGAACTCCTTCTTAAACTTGTTGTGTTTACATGTTTGCCTGTTATGTTTTTCTCCAACTTCTTCAGTGCCTGTGTATTTCGCAATCTTATCGATCCGTTGCATAAAGTAACATAGTCACATCCATGAACATGAGTCTGTAATACCTTAATTGTTTGTCTTAGATCAATATGAGATCAAGTGGTATAAGAGCTCTAGGTTACTAAGGTTAGACAAGCTTGTGCTGGATTCTTTTGTTGAATGATAACTAGATCAAAGCTTAAATTAGGAAAAGGAGAGTTCGTCGAAGCTAACCCAGAAATTGGGAGAGTCTACCCTAAGAGGAAAATGTCAGAAGAAATTCCCTTGGAATCAGACTCCTAATTCATGGATAGTTTCATGACCATGAGAGCCATGTTTAAAGAAATGTATAGGGAATTTAAGAAAGGTAGAGAAGAAGATTCAACAAACTCCAAACAAGATAAAGGAGTAGAAGAATCTCTCCTCCATGACCATTCTAAAGGAAAAGGGAAAGAAGAACCTCTTCTAGTTTCCCACTCAGAAGGCAAAGGAAAAGAAGAGAATCCCTCTCCACCATCTCCCCCATCATCACCTTCATCATCATCTTCTTTACACAAAGAAAGCCTTGAAAAGAAAAAAAGAAGAAATCTTCTTTGATTAAATTAAATGTGAAGTTTGATTTGCCAGTTTATGACGGAGAATTGAATGTAAAAAAGCTAGATATCTGGATTAGACAAATTGATGTATATTGCAGAGTGCAGAACATCGATTCAGAAAGGAGAAAGATTCAGCTGGCTAGCCTACGCCTTGGAGGCACCACCTTGGTATGGTGGGAAGGTAGGACATAAGTTGATTTGAAGAAACATGGTAAAATTCTTTGTACCTAGAATGAATTTGTTTCTGCAATTAAAAAACAATTCTATCCATTAGCTTACATGCAGCAAGCTATGATGAGTTGGAAAACTCTTCGCCAATTGAAAGAGAAAAGTGTACAAAGTTACACCCAAGAATTTAGGAAAAGAGCTTTGATTCTAGGCATTTCTTTAGACTCACCTGAAACTTTCTTGAAGTATATAGGGGGTCTACATAGTTATTTAAGACATACCATTCTCATGTTTAAATCCACTAGCATAGATGAGGTATCTATTCAGGCTACACATCTATAGGCTAGAGGCAAGAATGTGAACCCAGAAGTTGGGGGATCATCAAAACCCACTGCAAGCAGAAACAAGGAAAAGAGAAAACAGAAATGGAAAGAGAGAAAGACAAATGTTGTAAAAAAGACAAGCCTTCATGCACTCACTGCAAGAAGGATGGACATGATGATGAAAATTGTTGGATTCTTCATCCGGAGCTAAGACCCAAGAATTTTGATGGCAAAAAGAAGAAGACTGCTACAACTATTCAAAACGATTTGGGGTCAGACTTAGGAGATGAAACAACAATCACAGCCATAGGTGTAAAAGGTAAAAATTCTGAAGCATCTACTAGTAGTTCTACACAATCTATTGATAATGAAGAAAATGAGAAGAAAAGACATGAGATTTTTCATATTCGAGTTATTTCCAAGCATTAAAAGATTGATACTTTGTTTGATAGTGGCTCACAAGTAAATTTAATTTCTGAAGCAATTGTGAAGAAGCTAGGATTACTAACCACACCTCATAAGAAGCCATATCCATTAGGTTGGTTATTGATCAGATATTCACCCTATGAGTGACATCAGTTAAATATTTATTAAACAAAGGTATTACAGACTCATGCGCTGGTGTGTGTTCTGTGTCATTGAACAACGGATCGATCAGATTGCCAATACACATACATTTAAAATGGAAAGACACAGTGAAGTATAGTAAGAAAACATAAAGACACAAGAATTTTTAATAAGGAGTTCACCTTGTTCTCCTGGGCTACATCTCCGGTCTAGCTTTCAGTGGTGGCCTTGTTTTATTGTGTTTTTGAACAGAGAATTACAGTACAGGGACTCAATGTGAGTTCTCCTGAAGCAGGTTTTGCTTGGTAGGGTGGCTCTTGGATTCCCCAAGCCACTCGAGTACACAGACTCTTCTTCTTCCTACAAGCTCTGTGACCTTCTAGTCTACAGTGGCAAGAGCCCAACGTGGTGCTCAGCCTAGATAGATTCCACTATGGGATGGCTTGAATCTCTCAAGCTTTGGTGCTTGACACTGCCACTGGTCATTTTGGCCCTCTGTCTCTTCCTGCTGTTGCTTTACTTCCTTCTTCTCTGGGTTCTATCTCTCTATGCTCCACTATTTTCTTACTGTTTCGTTGTTCATGGCTTTTAGCCATTTGAACTCATGCCCGTTTAGTTCCTCTTCTGCCTCTTTTGATTCACCTTCTGCAGCTGCGCTTGAAGTTCCCTATTCGTGTCAGCATGAATGCTCAGGAAGTGGCCACATGTCCTCCTCCAAATAGCATCAGCCTACTTCGTTGGTTCATCTCTTCAGTTATATCGTGGATGCGTTTCTCCTCCCCTGTGGTGGTCAAACGGACCTCAAATCTTTACAAACGCGACTTAATCCTTCATTGATTCCGCTTCCTCCATCGAGCGCAATCTCAGCCGTCCGATCTGGATTACCCAAATCCAACGTTGTATGCACGTCCCACGCGGTTGACCTGCTCAACCGATAACGTGCGGTCAAGGACAATTTTCTCTCACCTCCACTGCCACGCATCAATCGTTGAGTGGGATCGCTCTGCTTTCTCCAAAATCGTTTACCGTTTGAGGGCGCTCCTATCAATATCACTGGTTTCCAGAGTACGGGCCCCGCCTTTGTCCTTTTTGTGCTTTTTCCTTTTTGCCCGTGGTTCTCTGGTTCACCATGTGTCCGAGTGCTTAAGGCTTCCTCCATTTTGGCCCTGTTTTCCTAGCGATGTACGATTATCGCGCATCAAAATCCACCTCTGTTTCTTGATCCGGGGCTCCAGGGGCTAATTTTTCTTCTCGTGCAGTCTCCATGGGCCTCGGTCAGCGCGCTTTTACTGAGGTCCTCGTCATTCCACGTTGGTTTCCATTGCCACTAGTTCAAGGTGTTTTTGATTACTGTTTTTGATTTCCTTAGAGATTTGCTCCGACCTGATATAGTCATGGTTCTTGACAGTCTTTTATGGATCCAATTCAGATCACGGCCTTCCCACTAAAAGAGCTTTTGGACCACCAAAAGTTGGTTTTCAAGCATTGACTAAGTGAGGATATTGGTTTCTCACTTGTCCAATTTCAATCCACTTCACACTACTTGGCTTCGAACCTTTGAGCCCAATCCTGAGGTATTCCATTTGTCCACTACGCGTCGTTCTTACCTTCCTATCTAGTACTGTGTCTTCTTGCAACTCATTGAGATACTTAGGTAGCAGGTCATCAATAGAAGGCAATTGACTTTGTTCTTCAGGATGCTCAATCATCTAAGGTTCAAATAATTTCAAGCAATCTGTGTTTACGACTGAGTAGATGTGCATGTAAGCTGGTAGATCAAGGCGAAAAGAATTTTCACTAATCTTTTCAAGTATCCTAAAGGGTCCATACCTGATAGGTTTTAGATTTTTACCTTCTCCTTGCATCTTGTCCTTGTTGATATACAACCAGACTTGGTCTCCAACATGAAAACTATGCTCCATCCGATGCTTATCATGCCTAGCCTTGTACTTGGCCTGGTTCTTTTCCAGTTGTTCCTGTACTACCTGGTGGATCTCCTGGATCTGTTCAATGAACCTAATTGCCTTGTCCACATCATTGCATCCATCAACCATGGTATCTTTACCAAAAACAAAATCCAAAGGAGACCTTGGTATGAAACCAAAACAGGTCTCAAAAGGAGATCTCTGTGTAGAAGAGTGTTTGGCTCTGTTGTAAGCATGTTGCATATAACACAAGTGTTCATCCCAAAGCTTAGGGTGTTGGCTGCAATATCCTCTCAGTAAATGGATCACCATCCTGTTAACTACTTCTATCTGGCCAACTATTTGTGGATGAAAAGTTGTTCTCTTCCTTAATTTGGTGTCCATCAGTTCCCATAGACTTGACCAAAACTTCCCCACAAATCGGGTGTCTCGATCAGATATAATGGAAGTGGGAAATCCAAATTGAACCCATACATGTTCAAAGAACAATTTTGCAGTTTGTTCAGCTGTAATCTGTTTACTACAGGGTATCAAAATACACATTGTTTTCAACCTATCCACAACAACATATAGATAATCATGACCTTTCCTAGATTTAGGCAGTCCTCCATCAAAATCCATGGAAACACTTTCCCAAGGGTGAGAAGGAACTGGCAATGGAGTGTACAAGCCTAGTTTTATATTGTTGGGCTTTCTCTTAGCACACATGGCACACCCCATTCATTTTCAGCCAATAACAGAATCTTTGTAGCTGTACAACTATTTTACTTACCCCAAAGTGACCTGATATTAGAGAAGTGCGTGCTTCCCTAATTATATTTACTCTCTCCGTTTGTGGAATGCAGAGTTTCACACAATGATATAAGAGTCGGTCCTGTTAGCACCTAAATCCGCCTCAGGTTGAAGGAAGGCAAAATTCAAGTTAACCACAAACCACGCTCAGTCTGGTAGCTAGCCCTACCAGAACAGGAGAGGGCTCTCCCCGAGTCACACAGTGAATAGATGAAACAAAAATGATTGAGATGACTTTCAAACGAACTATTTAACTTAGGATAGTAAGTGGAAATGAAAATAAGGAGTGAATTTTATGAATGACTGTGTTTCTGGGATGTTATGGGACCACTGGACCTCAATGAACAGAGAACTTAACATAAAGGCACATATTATTTCGTGAGGCAAGGTAGGCGGAAAAGCATAGAACTTTTAGTTTTAAGATATGGCGGAATGGAGAGATTGATTAAGAAGGTGAGAAGGGCATGGACAACATGAATCCTTCTCAAAATAATAATGAACACTGTACATGAAATTTTCCCACAGGTAGAGCAATAATATTGAATTCTACCTGATCTCACTCGAAACATTTCACCAGAAATGAATATGAAATGAACTATGAAACATAACAAAGAAATGGAGAGATTGATTAAGAAGGTGAAAAGGGCATGGACAACATGAATCCTTTTCAACAGAAGAATGAACACTGTACATGAAATTTTCCCACAGGTAGAGCAATAAAATTGAATTCTACCTAATCTCACTCGAAAAATTTCACCAGAAATGAATACGAAATGAACAATGAAACATAACAAGATACATATGAAACATAAGAGACACACTTTCTACACTCACAACCACATGAATCTCATGAAATAGAGCCGCTACCTTTCATTAATTCTCTGTAAAAATATACAGTGCAGAAACAAAGTTTATTTCCCATAGTCTCCCAGAAGTTACAAGCCAACCAACCCTTTGCAAATAGTTTTCATACAATATATATAAAGTGCTATGGAGAGATAGAATGCCCAAGGGTTGGGGAGTTACTCAAATCATTACAAACTGAAGGCGGAGAGCCAAACAGCAGCTACAGGTGCATCGCCATAAACATGACAAATTGCTCGGTGTCCCTTTGCCTTCCTTCACCACTTGGATAACTGACCATTTGGAGTGAAAATGCTTATAAAACCGCCTTATGTGCTGAAAAACTGAATTACATATGAGTGGGCCCACTTACAAAAAGTTGGGAAGCGAAATTTCGCGAAATAGAATCATTCTGGCCAATTTTCCTATATGCGCCACGCTCCTTTCCTATATGCGTTATGCCACTTTGAGGCTAGTTCTGAGGGCCTTCCTAGTATCAAAAATGAGTGCAGAATAGCATGTTGGAAATCCTGTCCTATTTACTTTCCAACCCCACTATAATTTTTGTATTTGGAGCTCATTTGGCCCTCCAAATCATCCTTCTCCTAAGATTGCTTCCTGTGTGTCAAAATAGGGGCAGTGAGGCCATTTTTGAGTGTATTTTGCCCTTTTAGTGGCTAAGGTATTCTCCAAATTTCTTGCTCCCAGTGTCAATAATTTTTATTTTGCATGCTGAATCCACAGATGCAAACCATTTCTCATTTGGAGCTCCTAATCTTACGCGTCGCGCCCGTGGTGTGGCGCGTATAGAGAAAAAACCTGTTTTTGTGCCAAAAATTTGTCGTGCGACCAAAAATTTCCCAAATTATTTGAAATTTGGGCTGGAGGGCCTCTATGAAGTGCCATGTTGTGCCAAGGAAGCTTCAGCCAAGATTCGAAGCCGATCTTGCTCTTTGGCCCTTTTTGCTTCCTTTGTTGCTTTGCTCAATCTAGCTTTCAAGCTCCTTATTCGGGCCTTTGCGCTCATGTTCCGTGCCCTGTAATGACAAGCCATCCTCCTCAGTATGGCGGTGTCCATGTTTTCCTTCTCCATCTTTTTCTCCAAGTGTAGGCTGACCCGATCCAACCAAGTCTCACAGTCGTTATTGATCTCTTGCTCTAAAGTAGTGAGCTCAATTCTTCTCTGCTGGACAGCTTGCTGATTTTCACAAATGTTTTGCAGCTCTATGATTGTCTGCTGGTCCTCAAGCTGTTTGATTTTTAGTTCAAGATATTTGATGACCCATCTGGCTCTCTCAAAATTGAGTATCAAGTCTTTGATCTCCATGTCCTGCTCCTAAATGGTCATCCTGAGCTTGGCATTTCCTGCCTCTGCCTCTTCATCCTGAATAAGGATGACACCGGTCTCCTATGCACCTGATGGCCCCTCATCATGCATGGGCTCCTTGCCCTTGTCCAATACCTGTGTAGTCGATGCCGAAAGAGATCCCCCTTCCACCCCGGGTGGAGATAACACTCACTTTGCTGCTGAAAACAAGTGCCTATTGCCTATCTGATATGTAATGAAAACTGGCATGGTAGTGGTCTCATGATGCTCATACTGATAAGAGGGACCACCCAACTCTTGCTCGGGCCCTGATTGTACCTGTGGTGTGCTGAAGAAGTCACGGGAGATGAAGTCATCCCAAGCAGTACCCTGCAATCGCAACTGATGATCTACCAAAATCTGAATGAGAGCGAGGTGATAGACACTGTTAAGCTGCTGCTGAGGGGTCTTATGCAGCATGAAGGTGCTCATCCTCTCTATGTTCTTACATATGAAAAACGAGAGGTTCATTAGCCTCACCCTGGTGAACTGCATGAGCAGGTGGATATGATAGGCATACAGTCTAGAGAACCTCCCCTCGCTGCTGAAGTATTTCAAGATCAATCTCATGAACGGAGCATACTCATTCTTCAAATATTAGAAAGGAAATACTCTTGTGAGCTCATTGACAAACCTGGTTTTGATGTAAGGCTCATAGTGATTCCTTTCTACCTTCTTCTTCTTATGCCACTTCTCCCCAACATTTGGAATACCTGTTGCCAATGATATAGCTTCGGGTGTCAAGGTGAAAGTGACCTCGGCCAAGGTAGACTGACCTCCATGTAGATGAAGCACAAATAACTGGGCCAACTCACGATGAACTCTGACATTTGTCACCCTTTGACAAAATTTGAAGCATGATAAATACTGGAAGGATGACATGGCAAGAGGGCATGCTTGTAACTCGGTGAGGGTAGTAGGTTCATCCCTGACATGTCTGCCACTCTTGTGGGGTCTCCTGGGAGCCTGCTCTTCTGAGGATGAGTCACTCTGTGTCTCCCTCTCATACTCGGATGAATGCTGTGATGACATGACTGCAAATGTGGGCTGTGACTAGGCTGCCTTATGTGATGATGGTGTGAGGCTGGGTGCCTTTGTAGTATCTTGCAAATTTATGTGCTTCCCCAAAATAATTGAGTGGATTTGGCACATTCTGGGCACTCTGGTTTTGTGCACCATGCCTCTGTCTGTGTGCGTCGCGGTCAAGTTTGTGTGCACCGCGCTCCGGGTATGCGCCGTGCGCGTTACAACTATGAACTGGGGGCGTGGGATATGTGTGCCGCGCCCTGCATGTGTGCCACGCCCTTAACTATGTGCACCACACCCTCAAAACCTTCCTCTCCATAGGTTTCTAACTCTTTTTTTCTCCTTGGCCTACAAGCGCCACGTGCAAAGCCCAGTGCGCCGCACGCTCTATATGCGTCGCGCGTGTTATTGCTTTGAATTGGGGATGGGGGTTGTGTGCGCCGCGCCTTGTGTGTGCGATGCGCCTCTGACTGTGTGCACCGCGCCTGAAAACCGACTCCTCCTTACTTCAAGCGATCACCAACGCACTCTAATCAGCTTGCAATGTCTCCCACTGAATTGATTTACATAATGCCTCCGATTTTGGTGCAAACTTGTATATAAAGCTTTGGGAGAGGCGAGTTTGATTTTTGCTTCTTCAAAAACCCAATTTCTAATGTCGTGATTTAGCACTTTTTCATTGACTTTAGGATACACTGATTTTTACTTTCCCTTTGAAATTTTAGCTCAAACGATGAAATTTTCGGCACTCTTTGCAGGGATTGCACAATGGGATGTTTGGTCACGGAAACCATGACTACCTCTGAAAAATCAATTGGTGAGTTTTTTGCAAATTTGGTCATAAATGACGCTGTTTGACTTTTCTTCAAATCAGAGTTTTGAAGAAGAGTCAAAGTCTATCCCATGACGAGGAAGCTTTCTGAACCATAACTGTGTAAGGGCCTCACTCTGGCATTCATGGCTCTACTAGACATGTTTCAAGTACCAAATTGATGCATTCCTAGACCTAGACCTCGAAATGACCTTTGTCCTTTAAAGGACCAGACCTTGATTATCATGGATTTTGATGATGATTGACAAAAGACCTGAGCCAGCAGGAGCCAGACATGAGACTATAATGACCTTCTTCGTCAGATCATGGCATGACTCTAGCAGAATGCAACTGGAAGAGTGGAGCGAGACACCTAATCATGAAATGCATAAAGAGTTTTGATCCCCGACGGAGGACTTGACCAGACCAACTCTAACATTGGCTCCAATGGGGGATGGTAGCTCCTTGGAGGTGCCAAGAACAACAAATCTCTGGAGGAGCTAGATAGTGCCTTTGTCCATTGGGCTATGGAGTCATCATTTTGATAAATAGTACCAGACTCTGACTCATTTACGAAGCTGAAATACCCAAAGACTGACTCAAACTTGACATTAAAATGACTTAAAAACTAATTTGAACAACTCTAATGAAATTGAAATAAAATGGTATTTACAATGACAGTGGAAGTAGCGTTTGATAACTTAGAAGTGATACCGCTTGAGCAGCCGACCATTGATCAGCTTTACTAGACAATCCTCTCCATTTATTTCCCTAAGAAGAAAAGCATTCTGCCCTCGACGTGCTGCGATCTTGAAAGGACCTTTCCAAATGTTCTCGAACTTACCGTGCTTGCCTTTCTCCTCATTTCTTGCATCCCATTCCAGCACTACATCATCCACCTGAAATTTATCCATCTTTGCCTTTCTATCATAAATTTTCTTGATTTTCTCCTGCAATTTGGATGTGTTCTTGAAGACTTCTTCTTTGGTCTACTGCAAGTGGACCATTTGATTCAGCCTCCTTTGCATGGGATCTTCTTCGCTACCAGCCTCTTGAAGAAGTCTGACAATTGGGGCAGCGAGAGAAGAAGCAAATACTGTATCAACTCCATAAACCAGCTCAAATGGTGATGTACCTATGGAATTCTTCTAGCTTACCCGATCTACCCAAAGCACATTTACAACCCTTTTATGCCAGTTCTTCTTGTTCATTTCCAGCAGCTTCTTGATTATGTTGACCAATGATTTGTTTGAGGACTCTGCTAATCCATTGCCTTGCGGATGATAGGCAGTTGAATGACCCAAGATAATGTGATATTTATGACAAAATTCTACCATCCGCTTTGACTTGAATGCTTCTGTGTTATCAGTGATCATCTTGTTCGGACAACCAAAGCGAGACAGGATGTTATTTTCGAGGAATGAAATGATCACCGCATCTGTGGCTTTCCTTCAAAAACTTGGCACTTGTGATAGTTCTTGACCATCTTATATACATCAGCAAATAAAGTCGGCCAATAGTACCCTGCTCTTAGAATTTTGTTCGCCGTTGACTTCCAAAAGAGGTGACCTCCACAGTCTCCTTGATGGGAGTCCTCCATGACTTGCTTTGCTTCCCCTTCCACCAAACAATTTAACAAAACTCCACGGGGTCTTTCCAATACAGTGTTGAATTAAGAATGCAGAACTTGGTAGCCTTCAACTTAAGTGTTCTCGCTTTGTTCCTAGTCATGCCGGGTAGAGGTGACAAATTTTTGAGTACATATATGATATCAGAATACCATGGAGAATGAGTGAACATTTCAGATATCTGAATTGGCGTTTCTTCATCGTTTTCATCAGATAAAGCAGCAATCAGATTTATGTCCAAAGCATGCAAGTTTGATCCAGCCTGTTACACTAAAATTTGTCACCATGACTATCTCCAGTTAGTATGGCTCCATCAATAGTCATACTATCCTCCTTGTCAAGCCTTATACCTCTGCTCTCCATATCAAACTTCAAGAAAGAGAGAAAGTCATTAAAAAACATGTTTATCTATGGGTACGTAGGTTCTCTCTACCTTGCCTGCGTGTACGCATCCCAAGCTCATTGAACCTGCGTACTTGTACGCTCTGTAAGTCAAGGGATGGGTGCGTACTCCTGTAAAGGTCAAAAGGGCGAGTTTCATCTTAAAAAAGTTACTTGTGGTCACTTCTAGAGCTTTCTAGAAGAGTGTTTGACGTGTATTGAGCGCCTCCAGATGGTTCATGCATCCCTATGATAGAGGACCTTATCCCATCAAGAGAGGAGCTACCCCATCCAAAAGAGTATCCCATTGATGGTGGACCTGATTATCTTCCTCTAGAGCATTATAAATACAGGCATTGGGCCAGAGGAAGGGGAGGTTGAAAGTTGAAGATTCCAAAGGGTAGATGCTGCTGGAATTAGGACTTCCTTGTAGAAGCTTGTGAGGAGAGATTCCCATCCTTTCTTGTTTCATTTGGAAGTGGGTGAGCTTATCAAAGTAAAAGAAAACTCTTGCTGGACCCTGGGAGGAACTTGCACAACACCAAGGCTCAGGTTGTAATGGTTTCATTTGTTTCCTATTAATACAAATAAGTCCATTATTCTCAACAATTTGTTATTAATGAGTTGTTTCATATACTCCTTGGTCTATATGTTGAATATGTTTTATTATATGGGATATTCAGGTGCTATGTAATTGTTTGATTGTTAAGTGAATGCAGGTTTCGAAGTGAAGGAGGAGCTCATCTGGATCGACGAGGCTATACTACTACAACAGCATTGGAATACAGGTAGGATCTAAAACACTTGATTTCTCGTGTGATAAATGCATGTTTAGAGAAGGGTTGCTCTTAATTTTCTTGTTTGTCACTAGAAATTCTTAGGCTTCTAGGGAGGTTGGTTTTGTCCGCCAGATTAACTCTTTCCGCATGACAAATTGGCGACTCCACTAGGGACTCCATTGATGTGATTGATTTTTCCTTTGAGTGACACTTTGATCTGAAAAGAGTAATTTCTTTTTTGGTTTTTGATTGTTTGACTGTGTATTTGGGTGGGCTAGCTTAGAGTTAAGTTAGAATTTAGTTTTTCTTAATTTTTCAGTAGTACGCACCCTCTGAGTTAGGCACAGTGTGTACATGTACGCACTGCAGCTTTGTACACAGAGCGTGCACGCACTTGTGCAAACAGGCTGCCTGCGTACCCTGTCGAAATTGAGAAAATTTCCATTTTGTCCATTTTTTCCTTTAGATTTTGTCTTTCATTAGTCTTTACTGCCCAGATCCACTAGCTATCTGTCAGAGATCTTCACCTGAACTTGTTTCGTTAGGGTCAAGAGTTTTAGTGAAATTCATAGAATTTCTAGCCTTAGGGTTTTGATTTTTGCATTGGTCCTGTAGTGACTTTGACTTTAGAAGTTGTGAAACCTTGGATCTCTCTGGTTTTGTCGGTCTTCTTAGGAGTCGGACCTGTTGTAAAGTCTACCTGTGTGAGCAATCTACCTTTGTGTTGTCTCTTTGCGGAATTTCAAAGTAGCTTGTTGATTGAAGTTGTGAATTTCATTCTTGAGAAAAGAACAAAAAAAGTTTGATTTTTTGTTTTGAGTGGTTTATGATTCTGCATGAACCGGTCCTTGGTTTGATTGTTGCCGAGTAAAACATCCCGGAATCATCTTAGTAGGCTTTTGCCTCTTTAGATTTGCTTTT
>APFE030646090.1:106373-132821 GCA_000404065.3 Pinus taeda
CACATTTAAATCTCACTTTCTATTTTTTAATTCACCCACTTTAATAAAGACCCACTTTGTCATTTATTTCCAAAGTCACTTTTCCTTTCTAATTTTTCATTTACTTTATAAAAGTCACTTTAAAATTAGACTTAGTAACTTTATCACTTAAAGTCACTTTTAAATTAGATTTAACTTTATAAAAATTATAGTCACTTTAGGAGAAAAATTAAAAATCTTTTGGACACTTTTCCCTAGGCCAAAGATCAAAGCCTAAGGGAACCACCTGTCCTCCGGTACCAAATTTCAACACAAACATATCTGAACAGAGGCGGATCATGCTCTTCACAGAAGGTTTAGCCGAACCACAATGTGGTTAGGTCAAGGCCTTCAAACCCACCATGTTACAAGAAGCCATCACTAGGACACGAGACATGAAGATGCAATACCTAAAGCTAAATCTCCATCCAAACCATTCTTTACTCAGAAGAACAGAGATAAGAAGCCATTACAAAGAGAGTGGGTTGGGAAGGACAGGTTGGATGATGGGACTCAAAGTGAGCTGAGAAGTAATACATTGTTTCAGTTGCAAGGAACCATGGGAACCAGGACATAGTCGCTTGGGCAAGGGAAAGGTCCACTATATTGAGGTGATGTCAGATAGAGATAAAGAAGAAGATACAACCCCAACACCAAAAAGTGAGCCTAGTCGTTCAAAGGGGGAGTAGTCCCATGAGGAAGCCAAAGGGGATGAGAAACCTTCTACAGTAATTAAGGATGTTACTATCGCCACTCTTTCTGGAGTCCCTAGATACTACACCTTCAAGATCATGGGGGTCATACAGGGACAACGAGTCACATCTTTGATCAATGGCAAGGCAACTCACAACTTCATCAATGCAGCGTTGGTGGTAAAGAGAGGCATTCCCACAAAAGAGTTTGGGGGATGATGGGTATAGCATGACATGCACACAGAGGATTTTATGCTTGATTGTGACACTAGGAAACTACACATTTACTGATGACTTATATGTAGTAGATCTTGCAGAAACCAATGTTGTATTGTGTATACAATGGTTATACTCATTAAGGAGGTTCTCAATGAACTAATAGGTAATGGAGATGGAATTCAAGGCCTCAATTAGCAATAAGGTAATGTTGATGGGAATGTCAAATTGAGTTGTATCAGCTAAGATAATGGAGGCTATATTCAGGCATGGAGATACAGCTTGCGCAGCAGAATGTCTAATTACAAGTTAGAAAACGTCAGATAGCAGCCAACAGTATCAAGAAGATATTTAGTTATTGTTGAATAAGCATGACCAAGTTTTTGGAGAGATTTCCTCGGCGAGACCACCTGACAAGGGTATTACAAAGAGGCTAGGAAAAGATGTTTTAGAGTTGTAGGAATTGTCCTTCCAAGACAATGATATAAATGATCAAGTTGGCACTAAAATGGAGACGAAACCTCCTGTTAAAGGTTTCAACCTCAAAGACAAATGCCTCATGAATGGACATTGACAGCAAGAGCTGCATGCAAATGTTATTCACATGTTTTTCCATATTTTGGACATTTTCCAAACTGTAATCCCAAAAGAAGATGAAGAAACTAGTAGAATTAATTACGAAGCTAAGTCACCAGATGAAGTAGATTTTGTTGTAGCAACAAGAGAGTTTGGATTTGAATTTTAAAATTTTTCAAAACTAAACAGACAAGTGTTGTGTTGCTTGAACTAGATCCAACCCTTGACCAAGATGCAAACAATGTCATTTTTGAAAGATTGTCAAAGAAGCAAGGAAGAGAGTTTGAGGAAAAGCCACAAGAACTCATATAAGCATATCTATTGATGTTGGGTTAAGAACTTTGGCAATTGCATAGCATGAGCTTGATGAAGAGAAGTACAAGGTATGGAAGGAAGAATTTATGGAGGCTACAAATACTGTAAATGTAAATCGACATGCAAAAGTGGATGTTGTCACAGTAAAATTGACAAGGAATTCATTCTTGTTGGTGCAATGTTGTCAAGGACAAACTACAAAAGGGGGTTCCTTAGCGCATTGACAAGCTAGCACAAGTTGGTATTAAGATTAGGATTTTGGCTGGAGATAAATTGGAAACTGCCATCAATATTGGATTTGCATGCAATTTCTTGAGACAAGGAATGAAGCCAATATTGATCACATTGGATACACCTGAGATAAATTTAGTAGAGGCACAAGGAGACAAGGAAGTCATTTCAAAGTTCTCTAGGGAAAGTGTACAAAAACAAATTAGTGATGGACAAATGTAAATGAGTTCAATGAGGGGCAACGATGATGTGTTTGTTCTGATTATTGATGGTAAGTCATTGGCATATGCATTGGAGAGAGAAATTAAAGAGAACTTTCTAAGTGTGGCTATTGGCTATGCGTCAGTTATATGTTGTCGAGTCTCACCATAACATAAAGCACTTGTTACACGGTCGGTTAAAGAAGGTGTCAAGAAAACCACATTAGCAATTGGTGATGGGGCCAATGATGTAGGCATGCTTCAAGAGGAAGATATTGGAGTTGGTATCAATGGTGTTGAAGGCCTGCAAGTTGTTATGTTTCCACTTCTGTATCAGGAAGGACTATAGAAGATCCTCTTCTATTGGGCTCAAATTTTTCGCAAAATGTTCAATGGGATTTATAGTTCTACCATTATTTTCTTTTTCTCTACAAGCATCCTTAAGCATTGGGCATTTTGACATGGTGGTCATGTTTCAAGTATGCAAGTCCTTGAAGTAACTGTTGGAATCACGATTGTCGTTAGACCAAAACCCGCAGGCACTAGTCTCTGCTACAATCACCAAAGTTAGGATTCACAATGTTGATTTTGGGTTTCTAGCTCCAAAATTTTGTGGAGGGCCTAGAACACATGAGATTTCTAAAACCCAGAAATCGTTTGGAGAAATTCCACCCAGATTAGAAGTTATTAAAATAATTAATATTTTTAATGAGTTCCTAAGTCTAAACTTAGGAAATAAAAATATTAATGTGTATTAATGAAAATATGGGTGAGAAGGTTATAAATGACGAGGATCAATCCTGTTTTAACCTTAGCCATTGATTAAAGATTAGATCACGACCGTTGATTCATCAACAGGAAAGGTATAAGAGGAGGCTCGAGGGTCAGCTGGAGATACAACAAGAGATCAAAGAGTTCGATTTTCGTGAGGTGTGGTTTGCTGAGAAAATCGAGCTATTGGTTTGAGTTGCAGTGAGAGAGGGGCAGTTCAGCAGAGGGACTTCAGTCCAAGGCCAAGAATACATAGCAGAGAGGCAGAGCAGCAACAGGAGAGACAACGCAACTCCAGAGAGAGTGACACAGAGGCCAATGGGGCTGACGCAGTCATTTAGAGGCAACGCTGGGGTTTCTGTGGGGTGGAGAGAGCAGCAGTTCAGCTTATCGACTTCGAAGCAAGGAAGGCTCACTCAGAGGGTGATGCAGCTCCTAGAGGGGGTGACGCAGAGCTTGGAGCAACCATCGTTGCCCAGCACTGGAAACAACAGTTGTCATCTGTGGGGTTTGATCATCCAGTTGTTGGATTGCCAAAATATTTGTCTCTGAATATAGGTACTTCTTGTAGGTTTATTCTTTGTTGGGTGAGCCAGATTTGGCACCCTAGTCATATTTAGAAATCTGTTTAATAATACAAACCCTCTATATGCTGCACCAGTTTTCCCAAATTGGGTTTTTCTGGGGACGATTGTCCAAAAATAGTGGTATCCCTTGTGTGATTGTCTCAATTTATTTCAGTTCATGATCTGTATGTATGTGTAGGTTGCAATAGTGTTTTTCATTGTTGTTTAAGTAATTAAATAACTTGTTGAATGTAAAAAACAAGTACGAGATGACAAACCAATGATTGCGGTAGGATTTCTGATGTGTAGATTCAGAAATTCTCACACATAAGAGGCAGTTCGTCCACATCGTGAAACACACGAGGAGCGTTGAACCTAATGTTCAACAATCTCCCCGCCCTAGCACGAGCTAGGTGAGTTTTGAACTAAAGACCTGTTGCTTTGATCCCACTTGTTGGAATCACGATTGTCATTGGACCAAAACCCGCAAGCATTAGACTCTACTACAATTGGAAGAGATAAGATCCATGAGAGGCGGTTAATCCATGTCACGAAACACACAGGGAGCGTTGAACCCAATGTCCAACAGTAACCATGTATATTTACATTGTCTGAACAGTGAGGACCATTAGTTATTTCATGTGGGAAGAGGAATGGAACTTGCAGCACCCAAATCTGCCATTGCTTGAGGACAAGAACTGTTGGGAATAGGGGAGACTATAATGTGCTCTTCAAATTTATTACCTAACGAAGGACAAAGTAGCCTATTTAACTCCATAGGCTATAGTCATTTAAAAAGAGGGAAATTATTGTTAATGTTACATAGGCATTTCGAGAAGGTGGTCAAGTTTTAAGTACGGAGGTCCTTGGAGTAACCATGTATATTTGCATTGTTTGGACAATAGTGGTCATTAGTTATTTCACGTGGGAAGAGGAACAGATCTTGCAGCACCCAAATTTGCGATTACTTGAGGACAAGCAATGTTGGGAAGGGGGGACTATAATGTCCTATTCAAATTGATTATCTAAGGAAGGATGAAGTAGCCTATTTAACCCAATAGGCTATAGTCATTTAAAAGGGGGAAATTAATATCTAATGTTACTTAGGTAACATTAGATAATAAAAGTTAAATTTGGGGCAAAAGGAGGGAAACTTGCAAGTCACTCAAATTTGAATTTAGGAGGGAAAAGCCCCAAAGAGAATCTATAAAAGGAAGGGAGGACAGTCATTATGATCATCATGGATTGTTATTCTTCTTGATTTGGGTTGAGGTTCTTCGAGGGTTTTAAGACCCATTTCCTTGGAGTAACCATGTATATTTGCATTGTTTGGACAATAGTGGTCATTAGTTATTTCACATGGGAAGAGGAACAGACCTTGTAGCACCCAAATTTGCGATTACTTGAGGACAAGCAATGTTGGGAAGGGGGGACTATAATGTCCTATTCAAATTGATTATCTAAGGAAGGATGAAGTAGCCTATTTAACCCAATAGGCTATAGTCATTTAAAAAGGGGGAAATTAATATTTAATGTTACTTAGGTAACATTAGATAATAAAAGTTAAATTTGGGGCAAAAGGAGGGAAACCTGCAAGTCACTCAAATTTGAATTTAGGAGGGAAAAGCCCCACAGAGAATTTATAAAAGGAAGGGTGGACAGTCGTTATGATCATCATGGATTGTTATTCTTCTTCATTTGGGTTGAGGTTCTTCGAGGGTTTTAAGACCCCTTTTCTCTAATTGGTCTCAATGGTAAAAGATTCCACACTAGTCAATCCCTTCGCTTTTCTTGCTATAAGACCAAATTATGGCTAAGTTGTAACTTCAGAGGCACCAAAGGATTGATGCTTGTTTATCTGTGGCGATGAAAGGCTCCGGCTAATATAGTAGTTTCTAAGGAAGCATAGCTGGAATTAATCCTTCTGAGGCAACAAACCACATTTCTAAGGCCAGCAAAGGCTAAAATCTTAGTCTTTGTGGCAACAAGAGTTGTAATTAGTCCTTTTAGGGAAAAAATTAACTTTCTAAGGCCACGGAGGACAAAAAGGCCATTTTACTAAGGCAACAAGTGACCCTAAGACTGGTAAATATCCTCTTGTGCAAAAGGAAGTCTGAGGCCTAACTTTCTAAGACAGTGAAGGGCCAAGACGCCATTTTACTAAGGCAACATGTGACCTAAAGGCTGGAAAATATCTTGTTGTGGCAGCAAAGGGCCGCGAAGCCATTTTTCTAGGGCAATGCGTGGCCTAAAGAGCCATGATCAGGAGGCAGCAAGGGTTAATAAGGGTGCAAGGTAGCAGTGAAGTATGTTGGTGTGATTTGGTGGCAACAAGGAGACGACTACAGTTTGTAATCCTAGAAACCATGTTTTATTCGATATTCTTGTTGTGAGACTATTGACCATTGTAAGCCTGTTATTTAATTGTTGAATCAGCCCTACTTCATAATGGGTGCATGTGGAATCAATTGTTGATTGAGTTCTTTACTATACTACTCGTGTATTCATTATAGTGCATTATTGTTTCATAGATTGATAAGCACTGCAATACTATTATGAAATACAATTCTTTCATGTGTTTTTGGAAACTCTAACCCAGCATTGCATCCCAAGGGTAATCTTCCCAAGAGGGAAATTACAACATGTTTGATTTTGTAAATCCAATTGAAATTTAATTTTAAAACCATGGTGAATTGGTAACGTGTTGGAGTAACTTGGGCAAGGCCTAAGATCAAATCTTCCGACAACCACTATAACACGAAGAGTATTGTTAATTTGGCAACTCAGTAACGAATTCCAACTATTGCATTAAATTCCTCTTTCAGAGGACCAATTTTGACCTTTAAAGCACTTGATTCGGACATGGAAAAGTGGATTTTTGAAGTCAAGCCCACAGTTGCACAAATTTTCAAGGTCGGCCCAAGGACAAATTAATCCTCCTCCAACTCATATAAATAAAAGTTGATTCCTCCTCAATTGGCACCTCATCAACTCATCACATCTCTTCTCTCTCCTCATTTGATTGGTTCATATAGCTCAAAATGGCAGGGAATATTCCACACATGCAAAGGACAACTATCACTTTCAGGATGGATGAACTCTAGGACTGTTCTTGGGCATTGACCAAGGGTTGTTTGACTATATTTGACTGTGATTTCTCTGGAGAAATTTCTGTTTGGGCAGGTCGAGTCCTTGGGCACACAAACCGAGAAAATCTATTGACTTTGACTGCATTGAACTCAGACCCGCAACTAGGGTTTTGCAGCAGCCTTTGACTTTGACTTTGACCGACTTTGAGGAGGCATTTTGGGACTATTTTCAAGGGACTTTGACCAAATGATCAGGTCGCACCTTTTGATTGTTGACCAAGCTCAATTGGAAGATAGTTGACCATTGACCATTGATTGTTGTTGCTTCTACCGTTGACTTTGACCAGATTTGACTATTGGATGATATTTTGATTTTTGGTTGGCATTTTGGATATTGGATATTGGCTAGTCAAAGTTTGACTTTGACACTTGGATGATGTACTCTCTGTGTTGAACATTTGAAGATGATCTAATAAAAGAAGATTTGCAAAGGGTTTTTCCCTGGTCATTGACCAAATATTGTGTCTCTTGTTTCTTGGCTTTCTTTCATTATGCATTTGTATAATTGTTATATCTACTATTGCTCTACTGTCATTGGTTAATTAAAGAAGTGGAAATTGTTAAATTGGGATGTTATTAGATATTGTTGAAGTAATAGGCAGCATAGAACAATTGATGAAAAATTAACATGGTATCAGAGCTACGGTGAAGACAAGCCCAAGAGACATAGAGCAAGAGCATCCATCTTCTAGCAGCTGATTGGAAGGTTATCTTTGGAAAAAAAAATCTACCTCATATTTCAAGGGCAATGAAAAGTTAGCTGACTCATCTAGCTTTGTAGCATGGAAGACAAGGATCAATGTCACTTTAGAGGAGTATGATGCCTTGGAGTACGTGGAAGGAAAGATTTCACCACCACCAGAAAATGCTCCTCAAGCTGCCAAATCCAAGTATAGGAAAGGTGAGATTAAAGCTAAGAGCAAGAGCATCCATCTTCTAGCAGCTGATTGGAAGGTTATCTTTGGAAAAAAAAATCTACCTCATATTTCAAGGGCAATGAAAAGTTAGCTGACTCATCTAGCTTTGTAGCATGGAAGACAAGGATCAATGTCACTTTAGAGGAGTATGATGCCTTGGAGTACGTGGAAGGAAAGATTTCACCACCACCAGAAAATGCTCCTCAAGTTGCCAAATCCAAGTATAGGAAAGGTGAGATTAAAGCTAAGAAGATCATTATTAATTCTTTGGGAGATCATCTACTTGTTAATATTTCATCCTTGAAGACTTCCAAAGAAATGTACAATTGTCAATAAGATTGTTGGCATGTATGATGTAAACAATTTGAGCCACATTGTGGACTTGAAAAATCAACTCAAGGAGTCTAAGATGCATAAAGGAGAGACTGTGCAATCATTGTTCATAAGAATCACTAAGATCAGGGACCAACTCTGGACTACTCAAGTAATTATACCTAATAGGGAATTGGTGATGACTGCCCTTAGTGGCCTTCCTTCTTCATGGGACATGTTCATTACTTCTATCAACAATAGGGAAAGGATCCCTTCTTTTGATGAGCTACTTTCTCTATGCAATCAAGAGGAAAGATTGATGATATCTAGAGGGAGAATTCAAAGGCCAAATGAAGGAGAGCCCACTGCCTTCGTTGCTCAAGGGAAGAAGAAGAATGTGAAGAAAGGAAAGGGAAAACCATCTAATTCAAGAAGACGTCCTCAAGCCAATCAAGATTCCAAGGATTCAAGCAAGTGAGATAGAGATGTTGAATGCTACAATTGTCATCGAAAGGGTCATTATGCTCGAGATTGCCCCGAGAAGAGAGATGCTCCAAGAAGAAATTCTTCTAGGTCCTACAACAATAATCGTGGCTACAACAATAAGTCATATGATAGAAGAGATGGTAGAAGGAATTATAGAAGAAGGAGAGACTCTCCTGATAATCATGAAGAAGGTTATCGTCCACCAAAGAGGTTAAGAAATTCTAGGCATGAAAGTAATGCTACTAATCAATCTGTATGTGCACTTTCTAGTTCCTCTCCTTCGGATACTCGGGATAGTTGGTTGGTTGATTGTGGAGCCTCTCATCATTTTTCTGGATATAAGGAGGTTCTCTCTAACTTGGTAGAGAGGAGTACAATTTCAAGATTATTCTTGGAGATAACTTCACTCATCCCGTTAAAGGCTTTGGTTCTGTCACATTTCATTTGGACTCTGGGGAATCTGTTTTGCTTCATGATTTATGTGTCGGGATTGAAGAAGAATTTGGTATCTATATCTACTTTGGAGGACAAGGAATGAGGGTTGCATTCATCAAAGGAAAAGTACTTGGCCTATCGGATCCTATATGAGAAATGCCTTCACATTGGGATCTAGGTTTGAAGGATTCTATAGAGTCGTTGGAAGACCTCTTCTAGCTATGGTATGGTCCATGATACAAATCATCAAAGCCAGTGGTGACACCGAACACTAGCCTATTTACATTATGATGCTCTTCCAAAATTGAAGAAGTTGGTCTTAGGGATCCCCGATGTTCAAGCTCAACATGATGGAGTATGCCCTGGATGTGCCAGTGGAAAGAAGACAAGGGGACAATTCCCCTCTAGCGAGAACAAGACAAAAGATATCCTTCATCTCATTCATTCTGATATATGTGGTCCTATGCTCATACATTCACTTGGTGGCCATCTTTATTACATTACCTTCATCGATGATTTCTCAAGGACATGGATATACTATTTGAAGCACAAGGATGAGGCCTTCGAAATGTTCAAGGAGTTCAAGGCTTTGGTTGAAAATCATATAGGGAATAAAATAAAGATCTTCGGGTCCAACAATAGTGTGGAATACATCTCAAATCAATTCATAGACTTTTGCAAAAAGGAAGGAATCAAGAAGGAGGCTCTTGCGCCCTACAATCCCGAACAAGATGGGGTGGCTGAGAGAAAGAATAGATCAAAAGCTACCAAAATTCCTTTGGGCTAAAGAAACAAACACAGTTGAATATGTTCAAAACAGGGTGCTTCATCAAGCCTTGGACAATAAGACCCCCGAGGAAGTATTCACAGGTGTCAAGCTCGATATTGGTCATCTCTAGATTTTGGTTGCCCCAAATATTTCCATGTGTTGAAGGGCAAAAGAAAGAAGCTAGAAACCTCGGGAAGAAAGGTACGTTTGTTGGATATAATGAAGATTCTAAAGCATTTAGAATATATATTTTTGGTCAAAGGAAGGTTGAAATTAGCAAGGGATATAACATTCAATGAAGATGTTGCCTTTGGAAAAGCAAGGGACCTCCCTTCGCCTCCTCCTGAAAAGAAGAGTGATGATATGGATATTCTAGAAGGTCCTTCTATGCCTGAATCTGAGAAGGATATCGTTGATGATCCTATGGAGCCTATGGACTCCTTGGATCCTCCTCCAAGTGATCCTCCAACTAGGAAGAGACTACTTTGGCTCAAGAACACACTACAAGATGTCGATAGACATGTTGCTGCTCGTGGAACATTCAAGGAGAGCAAGAAGCCATGCAGGGAACAAGCATATGTTGTAGCTATGAGCAATATGATTCAAGTTGGGCCTCATACCTTTGAAGAAGTTATGAAGGAACAAGTCTAGAAGGATGCTATGGCCAAAGAATATGAATCTATTATGAAAAATGACGTATGGGATGTTGTGTCGAGACCGAAGGGAAGATCAGTTGTGACCTCCAAATGGCTCTATAAGATCAAGCATGGGGTTGATGGAAGCATCGAAAAATACAAGGCACGGTTCATAGCCTGAGGATTCTCCTAGAAAGAGGGAGAAGATTACGATGACATATTTTCTCTTGTGGCCCAATATACAACCATTTGCCCGATAGTTGCCCTTGCTGACAATCAGGGATGGACTCTTCATCAAATGGATGTGAACACTGCTTTCTTACATGGTTTGCTTCAAGAAGTGTATGTTGAGCAACCTTCGGGATTTGAAGTTCGTGATAGGAAGACCCATGTGTGTCGATTAAAGAAAGCTCTCTATGGTTTGAAGCAAGCCCCTTGTGCATGGTATGCCTGCCTCAACAATTACTTGATGAAGCTGGGATTTACAAGGAGTAGTGTTGATCCCAAGTTGTACTTCAAAACGATCCAAGGTGTGCCTCTCATTTATATGTTGATGACTTAATTTTGACAAGTGCAGACCCTCTCATTCTAGAATGTATGAGGGAGTTGGCTTCTGAATTTGAGATGAAAGACCTTGGTATTTCCTGGGACTTGAGGTTTGGCAAAGATCGGGTGAGATTTTCCCTTCATAAGGAAAATATGTTGTGAAAATGTTGGAAGGATTTGGCATGGTCGAATGCAAGTCCTTGCCTTCACCTATGGAGATGAATTTCAAGACGCTGTGTGGAGAGGTTGTTGGACCAGACCTAGCAAACCCCTCTGAGTATAGACAACTGGTTGGTGCTCTGATGTTCTCATGAACACTCGCCCTAACATATGCTTTGCAATTAACACTTTGAGCAAGTTTATGACTAAGCCTCACCATGTACATTGGGCCGCTACCAAACATGTATTGAGATATTTACATGGGGCTATTAACCTTGGATTGAGATATGTCGTTGCAAATGTTAAACTACATGGATATATAGATGCAGATTGGGTTGGTAGCGCTGTCGACAACAAAAGTACTTCTAGATGTTGTTTTAGTCTGGGATCTGCCATGATTCGTGGATGAGCAGGGAGCAGAAATCTATAGCCCTTAGCACAGTTGAGGCCATGTATATTGCAGCCAACCTGGCAAGTTATGAAGCAGTTTGGTTGAGGAAGCTCTTTGGAGAGCTACTTGAGCAGGTTCTCGACACCACAATTATCTATCGCGACAACAAGAGTGGGATTCATTTATCGGAGAATATTGTGTTCCACGACAAGTCCAAGCATATGGAGATCAAATATCATTACATTTGGGACATGGTGCAGAGAGGAGCCATGAGACTTCTTCACATTTCGACAAATGAGCAAATATCGAATATCTTCACCAAGGCTTTACCAAAAGGGAAGTTCTTCGTCTTCAGAGAGCAGCTTGGACTAGTTGACATGACCCCTTCAAATAAGGGTCATGGCTGATCAAGAACATTGAGCAGTGTTCTTCCCCCGAGTTGAGCTCCTAGGGTGAGGAATGGAGCTATACGGCCCTTAGAGATGAGAGGCCTCTAACCGATAGGATGTAGAGACCTGGGATCTCCCCTAATCAGAGTATGCCTGAGTTAGCGTCTTGCCCACTCTGTGGAATAACCTCCCCATCTGGCCAATGGGATAAAGTACTTGGGATAAAGTGTGATCCCTACCCTTGCAGTAGGTGGATCTCACCCAAGTTGGTGGATGCAAGTATTCTGATCCAAGTAGATATTGGTGGCCACCCGCCTATTCCACCTAGACCTCCAGTCAATTTCATCTGTCTCCTTGTTTAATTCAGCATTTACTATTTTTGGCAGTTTTTCGGGGCTTGAACTTCCGGAGCAGTTTTGAACCCTAAACATCTTTTTTTGAGGTCCGCAACGGATACAAGCCCTGCCGCAAATCTTGTAGTACTCGGAGAGACCTTTACAACAAGGTATCATATGTGCCAAACGAAAATAATATGACCAAGTTACGACCCTAGGAAGTTGGTTGCCCAACTAACCCCAACGGGGCCCACAAACTCTTGGCATTCCATCTCTTGGGGTTACGGTTTTGGTTGTTTAGGTTTTTCCCTCCTTGTTCAATAATAAATAGGCCCTTGAGCCTCATTGTAACACAGTTCAGAGGCAAGTAGTCGCCACATCTCTTCTCAGAGATAAGCCACCATCGCCCGAGCTAGTTTATTTCCCATTCTGTTTGTAAGCATATTTCAGTATTTTGATATTAATGAAATGAAGTATTATTTCTACTGCATCTTTGTATTTATGGTTATATCTGTAATTTGTTGTGTTCCAGTTTAGGTTGGGATTAGTGGTATCAGAGCGGTCTTCACTTTCTCTGTTTTTCTTTGCATGTCCCCAACAAGGTCAGGGTAGGGCTTGATCTCGTTGAACATTTTTGTAACACCAGCCTTGCAAACCCTGACGGCCTCCCATGGCGAAAGAAAAGAAAGACGAGGGGGCAGGAGATCCTATCAAAATATTGCGCAAGCCCTCAAGCCACAAAGGAACACGATGATGGATAACTTTGCCTAGATCCTTCGACGGCTACCTACAGGTGACGCATCTTCATCTAGCAGTCACTCTAGAGGTGCCACTCCTTTTAAGGTACAAGTTAACTTTGATATTCTCATATTTGAGGGCCAGATAGATGCAGACGTCGTAGATAAATGGTTGAATCTATTGGAAGGATATTTTTCAGTTCATGACATTTCCAATTGGGAAAAGATTACTTTTGCAACTCTCAAAGCCGCCCCACACGTCAAAGACTTGTGGGAAACCTACTGTGAACAAAAGGACGAGAGGGAATCCTCACTGTTTTCAGTCGTACCCACTTGAGATTATTTCTAAGATGCCATCGAGGAACAATATTACCCTATCGAGAGTTATGAAGATAAATACATAAAGTGGACCATGCTACGACAGGGAAGGGACCAAGATGCATCGGAGTTCACAAATGTTTTCCATACCCTCCACACAAAATTGGGTATCAAGGATTATGGGCGGCATTTGGTACTCAAGTACCGCGGCTGCCTACACAAGTACATCCAAGACGAGATGGAGTTCCTGGATATCTCCTTGCTCAGCACGGCATACCGATATGCTGTCAAGGTTGAGCAGAAGTTTAAATAGAAGAAGTGAAACTTTCGATCTGCGAATCCGAAGCAAGGAGAAGGCACCCCCAAACCACAGAGCAAAGGCCAAAGCCAAGGTGAGGCAACATAGGACAACCCGCAGAAGCCACAACCAAAGAACAACACGACGAAGACAAAGAGGACATGGAAAATGGTGAGAGTTCCATAAGAGTTCCACTCACAACACAAGTGAGTGTCGAGCTAAACAGTCACTAGCGACCGAGTTGAAAGCTTCTAAATCAGACGCATGTTCAGACTCTGAGTCAGAACCCGATAAGGGGAATGACAAAGGGAAGTAGATCATTGACGCAGAGCCCAGTGCCACTATGGCCACCACCAAGATCTAGGAGAATGAGCCTGAAGATCTAGAGGGGGAATGCCTCTTCCACTGACAGATGTGGGTGAAAGGTTCTCCGTTGCAGTTCATTGTTGATAGCAGGAGCCAAAAGAACCTCATTTCAGCATAGTCGTGAAGCAGCTAGACCTACCAACGACAGTGCATCCGCAGTGGTACACCATCGAGTGGCTTCATCAAGGACGAGATATCCACGTCAGCCAGCAGTGTCGTCTTCCCTACAGCATCAAGCCTTCACAAATGAGGTATTGTGTGATGTTGCTCTTAAAGTTTGCGGTGTATTATTAGGACAACCATATTTGTGGGAGTGACATGCCGTATATGAGTCTAGACCTCGCTCTGTGATTATTACTTTGGTCAATAAATTGTACAGGATACCGGAGCTAGACCCACCTACTGCCATCTCTTTGATCACTGCAGAGCAATGTAGTAAGATCATTTCCCAAACCAGGAAATTTGGTTTCCTTATGATTTGCCCACAGGGCAAGAAGAAGGTTGTGGACACGACGTCTAGACAGGGCTCCATCACACAGCAGCAGCAAATGGACAAGGTCGTGGAGGAGTACAGGGACATTTTCGCCTCACCTACAGGGGTACCTTTACATTGTTGGGTCAAGCACTCCATTGATCTTACCCCACTACCCAATGGACCAATCTATCAACTCTCTGTTCTGGAGAACTATGAGATCAAG
Organism: Pinus taeda; assembly: GCA_000404065.3. Classification (NCBI taxonomy): domain Eukaryota; kingdom Viridiplantae; phylum Streptophyta; class Pinopsida; order Pinales; family Pinaceae; genus Pinus; species Pinus taeda. Next base: position 120,899 of record APFE030646090.1, read on the forward strand.
AGGTAGATTCAAGAGTTGTTGCAGAAAGGGCACATCAGGCCAAGCTCATCACCCTGTGGGAGCCCGATTGTATTGATACAGAAGAAGGATGGGACCTCGAGACTCTATATTGACTGTCGAGTGCGTAACAAGATCACTGTCCGGATTAGGTACCCAATCCCACAGATTAAAGACCTTTTGGACCAACTCAAGGGGGCCAAATATTTCAACAAGATTGACTTGATGTTCGATTATCACCAGGTGCCTATCAAACCCTCCAATGTGTAGAAGATTGCCTTCAAATCCAAGGAGGGTCTTTTCGAAAGGTTGGTCATGCCTTTCGGGTTGACGAATGCCCTCGCAACCTTCATGAGATTGATGGACAACATCTTGTGACCCTTCATCAATGCATTTGTGGTGGTATATTTAGATGACCTCTTGATCTTCAACCAGAGTTGGGAAGAGCACCTCTACCATATTCGACAGGTGCTTTAAACTTTGCGGCAACACAAGCTATGTGCCAATTTGGAGAAATGCACTTTTAATATGACCCAAGTTCAATATCTGAGGTACATCATTGATGAAAAGGGTGTGCATGTGGACCTAGCCAAGATACAAGTCATTCGAGATTGGCTAGCCCCAACCACTATAATAGAGCTCCGCAGCTTTCTGGGTCTTGCCAATTTCTACTGCAAGTTCATGTTGGGGTTCTCCCATATCACTTGGCCTTTAAGTCAAGACACCAAGGCCAGAGCAAAAGCAGAGTTTTTTTGGTTTGAAACCCAACATAAGGCATTTGTCGAGTTGAAACATCGCCTCTAATCTACACCAGTGCTCACATTGCCAGAGCTGCAACAACCATTTGAGATTGAGACAGACACCTCTGACTATGTTATTGGTGCAGTTCTTACTTAGCAGGGGCATCCAGTGACTTACCATAGTGAGACACTCTCAAACACAGTCCGAAAGTATCCCACTTACGAGAAAGAAATGTATTCCATTATGCAGGTCTGTCGTCAATGGAAGCATTACATTATGGAGAAGAAAATGGTCACCCACACAGACCACCGACCCCTGCGATTCATACAGACACAAGGGAAGTTGCAGAACAATCACCATCAGAAATGGTCCACATACCTACAACAATTCCATTTGAACATCAAGTACAAGAAGGGCATCACCAATAATGTAGCAGATTGCCTCAACCGACCACCAATCATGGCATTGATCACTGTGCTCGACTCCTGTGGACAGGAGACTTCGAGGTGTCTACATCTTTACAAGAGCGATCCAGAATTCGGCAACACATACCAGACACTCCTGGAAAGTAAGCAAGTTCCAAATTTTCACCTCTAGGATGCACTGTTATGCCACCTGGGACACAATTGTGTTCCTTCAAGCGAGCGTGCCAAGATGATTTGGGAGGCGCACTAGAGTCGGGCCGTTGGACATTTCGGGGTAGAGAAAACAGTGGTAGTACTATAGAAGTATTTTTATTGGTCGAACCTTCATCAGCATGTTGGGAGGTACATTAAATCCTGCACTGTTTGTGCCATTGCCAAACCAACCATCAAGAAGTAAGGCCTATATACTCCTCTTCCTACTCCTAGTCGACCTTGGGAATCCATCTCCATGGATTACATGTCGGGCCTTCCTTCTTCTAAGCACGACAATGATTGTGTTTTCGTGGTCGTCGACAGATTCTCTAAGATGGCCATCATGGCAGCCTGCAAGAAGAGTATCACAGCAGAGGCCACTGCTAAGCTCTTCTTTGAGCAAGTGTGGATATACTTTGGAATCCCACAGTCCATTGTCTCAGATCAGGATAGCAGATTCCTGGGTGCATTTTGGTCAAGTCTATGGCCGATGCTGGATACAAAACTTACTCAATCCACAACTTTCCAGGTTCCGCACAAGTTCTAGGTGGGTGACAAAGTCTGGCTACATTTGCAGGAGCGCCTTGCTGGACCCCACCGCAAGCTTCGCCTGCTCCTATATGGGCCATACACCATCACCAAGGTTGTCATTGACAATGCCTTCGAGCTCAGCGTCCCACCATTCCTTGGTCTACACCCAGTGTTCAATGTAGACGACATTCGGCCATACTTTCCACCATTGTTGGACACATCTGCCATTGCAGAACAATTCACACCAACAGAGCTCAACTCGGACTACATGGAACAGGCCACAATTGATCATTTCATGGACATGCAGATCAAGAACACTAGCAAACAAGGAATCTAGCTATATCGAGTTGTCAAAGCAAGCCAACTCCTTCACAGGGGCAAGTGGTTCACCAGCGACCAGGGTCAATAGAAATTTCCTCACCTCATGGAGGCTCTACATGCAATGGGGACCATTGCTTCCTAAGGGGGGAGGAATGATCCAGGTGGACATTGGTGGCCACCTGCCTATTCTACCTAGACCTCCAGTTGGTTTCATCTATTTCCTTGTTTATTTCAGCATTTACTATTTTTAGTAGTTTTTCAGGTCCTCAACTTCTAGAGCAGTTTTGACCCCCTAAATGGCGTTTTTTTGAGGTCTGTAGCAAGCTCGTAGCCATAGGAAGGGGCCTGTCGCAAATCTTGTAGTACTCGGAGAGACCTTCCCAACAACGTATCGTACATGCCAAACGGACATAATATGACCAAGTTACGACCCCGGGAAGTTGGCTACCCAACTAACCCCAACGAGGCCCACAAGCTCTTGGCGTTCCATCTCCTGGGGTTAGGGTTTTGGTTGTTTAGGGTTCTCCCTTGTTGTTCAATAATAAATAGGCCCTTGAGCCTCATTGTAACATAGTTCAGAGGCATGTAGCCGCCACATTTCTTCTCAGAGATAAGCTACCATTGCCCGAGCTAGTTTATTTTCCATTCTATCTGTAACCATATTTCAGTATTCTGATATTAATGAAATGAAATGTTATTTTTGTTGCATCTCTGTATTTACGGTTATATCTTTAATTTGTTGCGTTCCTGTTTAAGTTGGGATCATGTTCTACCATCTGACTCTTCAGGGTTAAGATGGATGATCAGGGACAATAGGTTAGAGTGTGATCCTTACCTTTGGTAAGTTGATCTCACCTGTTGTCAAGGACTGAGGGATGGAGTGTGGCCCCTACACTCTACAAAAGGTTGATCTCGCCCATTGTCTTGTGTTCTGTGTGGTAACCATGGCTCCCTAATGATGATGATGATTCCAAGTGGTAGTAAAGTCTCCTCGATGGTGATAGAGACAGAGTGCTAGCTAGAGCTCCCTTACAGCAATTCTTCTTCTTTAGATTTGATAATGTTCAACATGAGATGAGTAGAGACCAACAGAGATGAGCAGGGATGCACATGACATGATAACAAGATACTTATGATGATCAAATGATGCAGTTGGAATTTCTCCCTAGCTGAGAGGGAGTGTTAATTTCGCAGCTCAGTGACATTCCAACTAGTGCATTAAATTCCTCTTTCAGAGAGGACCAATTTTGACCTTTGAAGCACTTGATTCGAACATGGGAAAGTGGATTTTTGAATTCAAGCCCACAATTGCACAAATTTTCAAGGTTGGCCGAAGGACAAATTAGCCCTCCTCCAACCCATATAAATACAAGTTGAGTCCTCCTCATTTGGCACCTAATCAACTCATCGCATCTCTTCTCTCTCCTCATTTGATTGGTTCATACAGCTCAGAATTGTAGGGAATCTTTCACACGTGCGAAGGACAAGTGTCACTTTTAGGTTGGACGAATTTAAGCACTGTTTATGGCCATTGACCAAGGGTTGTTTGACCATTTTTTACTGTGATTTCTCTTCGGAAATTTTTGTTTGGGCAACTAAGTTTTTGGGCACACAGACCGAGGCAATTTGTTGACTGACTGCATTGACTTCAAACCCGCAACTAGGATTTTGCAGCAACCTTTGACTTTGACCGAGTTTGAGGAGGAAAATTGGGACTGTTTTCAAGGCACTTTGACAAATTGATCAACCTACACCATTCTATTGTTGACCGAGCTCAATTGGAGGACAATTGATCGTTGACCATTCATTGACCATTCACTATTGTTGTTGTTGACTTTGACCATCATCAACTTTGACCATATTTGACTATTAGATGATATTTTGATTTTTGTTTGGCATTTTGGATATTGGATATTGGCTAGTCAAAGTTTGACTTTGACACTTGGATGATGTACTCTCTCTGCTAAACATTTGAAAACAATCTAACAAAAGAAGATTTGTAAAGGGTTTTCCCTAGTGGGGTTTTTCCCTAGTCATTGACCAAATATTGTGTCTCTTGTCTCTTGGTTGTCTTTCATTGTGCATTTGTATAATTGTTCTATCTACTATTACTCTACTGTCAATGGTTAATTAAAGAAGTGGAAATTGTTAAATTGGATGTTATTGGATTATTCATATTATTGAAGTAATAGTTGCAACATAGAACAATTGATGAAAAATTAACAAGTATAACCAACTGTTTGCAAGCCAGATATACCAATAACTTATGACTTAGCAAGAGCTGAGGGGCACCTACTCTTCAAGCCTTATCACGACAAGCTAACATGTCCCTCTATGGGAATTGATCCTAGGTGGAGGGGAAAACAAACCATCTTTCCAACCATTCGAACTACCCCACATGACAAAGCCACTTGGAAGTTATTATTGCCTTCCCCTCCAGTCTTGGCACTATGTCCCAAACATCATTCTTCATGATGGAAGTGTACTCCACCATGGCATCCTACCATACCTGCTAGTCTACTACCTCCTAAAAACTGGAAGGCTTGGAATCAATGATGTTACTCATCAATGCCATGTAAACTTAGGAAAATTAAAATATTAATGTGAATTAATATAAAACTATGTTAGAATGGTCCAAAAGTCATGGATCAAGCCAAATCTAATCTTAGTCGTTGATTAGGGACTTAATCTCGGCCATTGATCTGTCAAAGAGAAAAGTATAAGAGGAGGCTTGAGGACACACCAAAAGATCAAGATTTTGACTTTCTGAGGCTGCGTTTGCTAAGAAAGTTGAGAGAGTGATTAAGAGTTGCAGCTAAGGGGCAGTGAATACAGAAGCAGAGAAGCAGAGATAGTGTCGGGAGGATCAGCACAGCAGCCAGGAAAGTTGATGCAGAGGGCAGAAGCTTGAACTATCGAGAACAGTCAGAACTGTCGGGAACTGTTAGAACTACCGAGAAAGTTGACGCAGAGAGCAGAAAACGAAACTTTCGGGAACAGTTGGAACTGCCGAGAACTGCCAGAACTGCCGGGAACTATCGGAACAGCTGGGAAAGCTGACGCAGAGGGCAGAAGCCGGAACTGTCGGGAACTGTCAGAACAGCCAGGACAACTGACGCAGAGGGCAGAAGCCGAGACTGCCGAGAACAGCTGGAACTGCCGGGAACTGCCGGAATAGCCGGGAACGCTGATGCAGAGGGCAGAAGCCGAAACTGTCGGTGACTACCGGAACAGCCGGGAAAGCTGACGCAGAGGGCAGAAGCCAGAACTGCTCAGATTTTTCTCTATTGGGTGAGCCAGATTTGGCACCCAGATTGTATTATGAAACTGCTTAATAAATCAAACCCTCAGATAGTTGCACCGGTTTTCCTACATTGGGTTTTTCCGGGGACATTAGTCCAAAAATAACAGTGTCATTTATGTGCTTGTTTCTATTTCCTTCAGTTGATGATCTATAATGTGTTGAGCATGTACTTATATTTATTTCCAATATTTACATGGTAAATAACTTGTTAATTAACAAAACAAGTAGGTAGGAATAAATCAGTAAAGTGCATGAAGGGTTTCTAACGTGTCAGACTTAGAAATTCCAAAATGGTATCAGCGGGTGGTTGCAAATCATAGGAGAACTGAGGACACTAGCCGAACAGAGCAGCAGCAGCAGAAAACAGTTGTCTCGAGTGACAAAAGTTGTTCCTAGGAGAGTAGCAACAAGGAAGGGGTGACGCAATCACTGCATCATCAAGATTGAGACAAGAAGAGGCTGCGTAGAGGCTGAGGGAGGCAAAGACAAGATCACGCAGAGCCACACAAAGGCCAGGAGGGCTGACGTAGTTGGCTAAGGACGCTGATTTGTTGGTGCCGGGATTTCGCAAAGCCTAGGAGCTCTAACCTTCAATTTGTTGGGGTTTAGGAGGCTGTGTGTAAGTTGCAGAGTGGAGCTAGTGGGGTACTGTAGTAAGAACAGTACCTAACAGGGCAAGGCCAAGGAGGAGGGAGTTGCTATCGAGGGTTTTTAGCCGAGAAATCTGGATCAGTGGTGCAGCTGCACAAACGATCAAAGTGGGGGCATCTCGACATTGGCAAAAGGCTCTCCACGAAGGAAATTGAGGCTCAGAGGGAGTCACATCGAGAACTTCCAGGAGGGAAGTAGAGGAGCAGCGAAATGGCACTACACGGAGTCAAAGACAAGGACAGACCGACGGAGCCTCAAACTTCGTAGTCTGGAAGGCCAAAATCTTATCCGTACTTGACAGAAATCGTGTCAAGCAGTTCACCTTGAAGACGATAGTGGTCCTAGTTGACCCAGCTAATAACCACTGGTACGAGGATGCAATGGCGAGAGCTAAGAGTATCATCCTTGACAGGGTCAAGGATCATATAGTACCACATATTGTCGAGGAGAACATGGCACATGAGATGTGGGAGGCCCTGACCAAGTTGTATCAACATACTTCTGTGCAGAGGAAGATGCTACTAGAAAATCAGTTGGGATTATACCAAATGCAGAAGGGAGAACAGATCGACCCATTCCTCGGTCGATTGAAGGAGATCCGGGATCAGCTGACTTCCATAGGGGCAACGCCAGATCCATAATTGATGGTGAGAACAGCCCTGAACGCAGTCTCAAAAGACTGGGAAGTGTTTGTCCAGAGCATATAGGGCAGGGCAACCCTTCCAGATGGGGAGGAAATGTGGGTTGCTCTTCACCAAGAAGAGATCAGAAGGCTAAGCAAGGTGGGAAGCAGCAGCAAGGGGATCAGAATCAAAAAAGGGGAGGAGGAGGATGTTGCCCTAGCATCTAAGAGGAAAGCAGGAGAAACGGAAGAAGAAGGACCTATCCAAGGTCAAAGGCCTCCACTGTGGGGAACTGGGTCATTATGCGACCTAGTGTCCAAGGAAGAAGAGCAAGTGAGAGGCCTCCAAGACCAAGGCAGCGCCAACAAGGGCGGAGAAGGAAGTGGAGACAGATGATGATTGTGCCATGAATGCACACACACCACTTGAGCGGAAGTAGGGAGACATCACGTTGTAGTCAAGAGGACTACAGAAGATGAGGGGCAGGATCCTCAAGGTACCAAACCTCTTGGATTATACCTGGCTACGAGAGCCCCGAAGAGTAGCAGGACTAGCGGATGTCGGTAGAGACAAATGAGCATAGAGCGGCAGAGGGAGCTTCAGTGCAAGATTCCCAGGATAGCGCAAGGCTAGCAAGCTGCAACAATATGAGAGGCACGGGAGTGTTGCACCAGTGCAGGATGGCACAGAGAGGTGTACAACGATGATAGATGCAGGGAGTTCTTGCAGCAACACAGAGGTCAGAGAGGGAGCACTTGCCAATGACAAAGGGAGCTTCAGCATCGGGAGTGTCTCTAGCCTGACAGAGATGTTAGAGTTGGGAGATCAGTTACTTACTTCTCAATAACTAAGTTGCAGTGCAACAGTTAGCAGTGGCGGTGCTATGGGCAACACGATGCAGCATGATGAGAGCGGATGCAGTGCAAACGCAGCAGTGGCCATGGCAAGGCCATGGGCAGCAAGCACGGTTGCAAAGGGAGTTGTCGTACAGATGCAACAATGGCAGTAGCAGAGCCATGGGTAGCAGTACAAGATGCAGCAGTGCAGAGGATGTTGGGCAGGGAGGCTTAGAATCAGCACAGGGACCAATGTCGGATGATTAGAATGATACTTAGTGAGGAGTATTACTAGAGCACAGTGATCGCTAAGAGGGAGTGTTAATTTGGGGTAGCATCAAGTGTGCTCTAGCCACGAAATTTGGTGGAGAGGCTAAGGCACATGAGATCTCCAATACCCAGAAAGGGTTTGGGCAGATTCTAAACAGTTTGGGAGATATTAAAATAATTAATATTTTTAATGGAGTCCCTAAGTCTAAACTTAGGGAAATTAAAATATTAATGTGAATTAATATAAAATTGTGTTAGAATGGTCCAAAAGTCATGGATCAAGGCTAGATCTAATCTTAGTCGTTGATTAGGGACTTCATCTCGGTCGATGATCTATCAACGAGAAAAGTATAAGAGGAGGCTTGAGGGTCACTTGGAGAACACACCAAGAGATCAATATTTCGACTTTCTGGGGTTGGGTTTGCTGAGAAAGTCGAGAGAGTGATCAGGAGTTGCAGCTGAGGGGCAATGAATACAGAAGCAGAGAGGCAGAGATAGTGTCAGGAGGATCAGCGCAACAGTCAAGAAAGCTGACGCAGAGGGCAGAAGTCGAAACTATCGGGAATAGCCAGAACTACCAAGACAACTGACGCAAAGGGCAGAAGTTGAAACTGTCGAGAACAGCCGAAACTGTTGGAACAGTCGGGAAAGCTGACGCAGAGGGCAGAAGCAGAAACTGCAAGAACAGTTGGAATTGTTGAGAACTGCCGAAACAATCGGGAAAGCTGACGCAGAGGGCTGTCGGGAGCAGTCGGAATCGTCGGGAACTGCCAGAACAACCGGGAAAGCTGACGTAGAGGCCAGAAGCCGAAACTACCAGGAAAGCTGACGTAGAGGGCAAAAGCCAGAACTGCCGAGATTTTTCTCTGTTGGGTGAGCTAGATTTGGCACCCAGATTGTATTTTGAAATTGCTTAATAAATCAAACCCTCAAATAGTTGCGTTGGTTTTCCAGCATTGGGATTTTCCGAGGACATTAGTCTAAAAATAACAATGTCATTTGTGTGCTTGTTTCTATTTCCTTCATTTGATGATCTGTAATGTGTTGAGCATGTACTTGTATTTATTTCCAGTATTTACATGGTAAATAACTTGTTAATTAACAGAACAAGTAGGTAGGAATAAATCAATAAAGTACATGAAGGGTTTCTAACGCGTGTTAGACTTAGAAATTCCAACATACTTTCCCAAAATGTGCCCCTAGGAGTCCCAACATACTCCTAAGCTTCCCTCAATCTTTATTGGAACCATCAATGTTTGCTAATAGAATTGGAAGGGGCTAATGTCTCCTCCTCACCTAAAGATTGTTGTCCTGAATTAGAAACCGCTAGTGTCTTTTGTGATCCTAACTCAACCTTTGAAGCTTCCTACACATCCTCTATCATTGGAATGGGCTCATGTGACTTCCCGGATATAATGTCCTCCTCAAACTTTACATCTCTGGTTACTGTTATCTACCTTTGTTTTGGAATATATATCCTAAAGGCCTTTGAAATCTCATTATAACCCACAAAAAATTATACACCCTCATATTAGAGGGCTCCAACTTGGTACTATTTTCTATAGGCACATGGATTAGACCAGACAACCAAAGATGCAAAAATGGCTTTCGTTTAGCTTCACACCAGTGAAAACCTCCTGTGGTGTCTTGTCCTACAAGATCTTGTAAGGACACCTATTCTAGATGTAGATGTTGTGTTGCATGTCTTTGCCCAAAGAAACATGGGCAAGTCCTGGTCATGGATCATGACCTTAGAAACCCATATGTTGGATCAATTTTTCATTGTGCACCCCCATTTTGATGTGGGTTTATGGAACTAATAGCTCACTCTTGATTCTTGCTTCCTTACAAAAATCCTTGAAGGTATACTCACCACCATTATCTGATCTCAAAACCGCATCCTTCTTCCCAGTATGGTTCTCAACATGAGCTTTGATCTCCTAAAACTCGCTAAAGACTTCATCCTTTATATTTAAGAAGTACATCCATGTTTTGCGAGAGAATTAATCAATGAAAGGAGCATAGTACATGCTCTCTATGATTAATGTACTGATATTAATCCGCATACATCTAAATGCACTAGGTCTAGAATCCCCTTAGACATTTGCTCATTCCTTGGGTAAGTATCCTTAGCTTCTTGCCCAAGAATCCTTGGCATGCTCACCAAGCATGTCTCTTTGCATACTCCCTACTACTCAATGTTGAACTTTGGAAGAACTATGGCAATCTCCCTCAATATAGTCAACACTCTATAATGTAACTGCCCCATCCTCTTGTGCCATAACTCGCACAAGTTGTATGTGTTATGAACTAGGGCTCAAACAAATTCACCTTATAACCTTTACAAGTTGTCTTCTGTTACGAATAAAATATATATAAATAATTGTAATAATGATTAGTTAATTAATATTTAGTTAAACAAAGAGGCATGTCTTAGGAGACATGACCACTCATGAAAGGGTTCTTACCTAGCTCTATATACAAGACCCTCACTCTCAATTGTATCATCATCTTATTCATACTTTCTAATATATATTCTTGTATCTCAATGGAGATCTTTATATTCCAAGTTTTCTGGAGTAGTTAACAGGAAGTACGAACTTTGTTCGCTTCACCTTCCCTAACCTCATTCACTTGTGCTAATTCTGGGCTAAGAGCCCTCCAACCTAATATAAACTTTTTAGTTCTTGAACTCTACTACATAACTCTTATCCTCCATAACCAAAACTAAAAGCAATTTTTTCTTGAGACCTAAAAAAAACGAAACATCATCAAAGTCTAAAGAGTTCCCTAACAGGGGCTCGAAGGGAATGGTACCAAATCCTACTATTGGGTACTTGGCATCATCACGAAGTTCAACCTAAACTCTTGAATCTTGCTCTATTAGACTTGAAAATAATCTTGAGATGATGTTATATGCCTAGATGTTCCATTGTCCACATAACAAGCATTCCTTGGAACTGTACTACTAGGGAGGCAAGATATGATTGAGAACTCTATCTCAAGCTTGGTCGCAAACTCCTTCATCAATTTTTTTGTAGAGGCTACTATCTACTTCTATTTTTGCTCCCCTTTACCCTTCTATGGACATTGTGATGCATAATGGTTGAAATTAGGAGAAATGAAGCACTTGATTTTACTCATGTCCTTCTTCCCTAACAAATTGCAATGAGGTTAACCCCTCATTCTTTCCCTTACACTTGATGAGTCCTTTACCTCTTCCCTTCTTGGTTTGACCACTTAGGGTTAGGTTGTCGTCACCGCCCTTCTTGTTCTTCTTAAACTCCATTTTGAGCCTCCTCCTCCTTTCTTGTTCTTCTTAAACTCCATTTTGAGTCTCCTCCTAGATACAATCATCCCAAAGCCTCTTGAACTTAGTAAAGTTCTCCAGAGCACGAATACGTTGGCCAATGATTCCTATGAATTTGGGAATCCATTCAGGGTCATGTTCACCAACTCTGCATCTACAACCTTCTCTCCAACCGCTGCCGTGTTGATCCTAGATCTACCTAATGAAATAATGGTGTCCTAAGTCACCGGATTCGTCCTAAACCCCCTACGAATCCCGAATCCAGCGAATCCAACACGATTCGGTCCGGATTCGTGTCCAAATCATATGACATGTCGTGTCCGTTTCCAACACGTCGAATCCGAGGTCGTGTCACGGTTTTCAAAAGCGTGTCGCGATTTTGGGACACGTGTCCTGTTTCTAGGACTCGCTAAGCTCAGTGCGGGAAAGAAAAGGCCGTGTTTGCTCATTAATAGTTTCATTTGGCAAATGATTTGTGCTGTTGCAGCAAGGAGTAGAGCATTTTGGCAGCTTCATGATCAAGTCTAGGCCCTAGTATTGATATGCTATTCATGGTAATGTTAAATTCTTAAAGTAAAAGTGACATTCTCCTTATCTTCATTTCCATCCTTTTACTTAAATTTTTAACATTACCATGAAATGACTCAGGATGTTTGAGAGTGGTTCCGGCCTCATTGGATTTCATATGGAGAAAGTAGAATTTTAGATTTCATTCAAAATCC
>APFE030646090.1:163721-184224 GCA_000404065.3 Pinus taeda
AGGTTTCTTTTACCCACTTGTTAATTACAACTAGGAACCTGCAGTGTAGCATTGTTTGATTGTTGATAGACCCCCTTTGGGCTAGTAGGGATCGCCTCTATCCGTAGAGGGGATTTACCTCTCCAACAATAATCTTCCATGTGAAAGCAATGAAGAAGGTCATATGCATACTTAGATTGGGAAAAAAAATCCCTTCTTTGGTTTTGCAATACTTGGAGGCCAAGGAAATAATGCAAATAGCCTAAGTCTATCATTTCAAACTTCTTCCTAAGGCTTGATTTCACATGGGTTAAAAGTTTCGGGTCACTACCAGTGAGGATAAGGTCATCAGAATAAAGAACAAGGATTATGAGATGGCTTCCTACTTTCTTGGTGTATACATTGGGCTCAGAATGACATCAAAAGAACCTAATGTCAAGGAGACAGTTGTATGTTTTTGCATAGCAAACTCGAGGAGCTTGTTTAATAACATTAAGAGATTTCTTAAGGTGAGAAACAAGGTTGGAGTCACTCTATCAATAGCGAGGAGGTTGTTGCATGTAGATTTATTTTTGTAAATCCATATGCAAGAAGGTAAATTTAGCATCCATTTGATGGACCTCCCATCCAAGTGAGGCAGCAAGGGCTAGAACAAAGTGGGTGGAATTCATTTTGGCAATAGGGAAAAAAGTTTAATTGTAGTAAATTCTTTCAACTTGAGAGAATCATTTAGCAACTAACTGGGCATTATGTCTTTCAACAGTTCCATCTAATGCATACTTAGTTCTATACAACCATTTACATCTGACAAGTTTTCATTCTTTTGAAAGAGGTAAAAGTTCCTAGGTATCATTCGTCATTCACAAATGATATTCTTCATTCATCGATGTATCCCATTCTAAGTGGCTTGAAGCTTCAACAAATGTTTTAGGATCATGAGTCTTTGAAACTTGAGCCAAAAGAGAAGAGGCTCACTAGAACTGTGAACAAGTACGATACTTATATATAGGATCACCACCAAATCACCATTTGCTTCTCATTTTGAACAAACCCATTTCAGAAGTTGTGCTAGTGAATTTCCATGTTCAAGGGACTCGAAAGCCTTCCATGCTTCATGCCTCAAGAAGGCCTTGGGGAAGCATGTAGTCACCTCCACTAAGCTCCCACCATTGGATGAGGAAGGAGAACTAATTTTGGTACCATGGGAGATTTTAGAGACAAGGGAGCAAAAGTTGAGTAACAAAGTCATAAAGGAGTACCTGGTAAAGTGGAAGGATCTACCTGTTGAGGACGCCACATGGTAAGTCGAACAAGTGCTCAAACATCCAAAGTTGAAGTTGCTTGAGGGCAAGCAAACTCAGGCAGGGACGATTGTAATGTCCCCTGTTAGGTGTGGAGCCTGATTATCTTTTTTGTATTCAAAGGTTTCAGTCGGATGTATACCCCAGGAAGACTATACACCCCTCCACACCGGGGGGTGCGGGGGGGACTTGTCCCCCTCCGCGGGGGTCCAGGGGGGCTAATCCCCCCCGGCTGGGGGTTCCAGGGACTAGTCGTCCCCAGGCGGGGGTTCGGGGGCAGCGCCCCCAAAGCTAAAATTAGATATAAAATTGCCTCGTAAAAGTATAGTAATTTCTAGTCAATCTGCGTCGTTGATTAGGCGGATGCTCTAACAGTAGAAGTTATGTTTAATTTAGGGTTTTTTGCCCTAGAAGGCAACCCCTCGCTATATATGAGGGAATTGTATTGCGTCTATACAGATCTGTATTCTGAGTGAGGAAAAGGGAGGAGATTGAGAGTGAAGAGGGAGTTGCAACGGATCTGTTGTAGGTTGTATCTCTTCAATTTGCTGGATAATATAATAAAAGAAGGACTGGCTATTTCTCCGTGGATGTAACCCAAACTGGGTGAACCACGTGTATCTGTGTCTCTCTTGTTTTATGCGTTTTCTGTGTTTATATTTCTGCAATATTTTGTGTGTTCCATTGCTCTGTAATATATAATTTTCTAACATCCCCAACCACTTAGGAGAAATAAAACGGGTTCCACTAGCCTAATATGTTCCCGTAGGCTAAGGTGGGCAGGGGGGGGGGGGGAATTTTAATAAGGGAACATGATTCGCCTAGGAAAACATTATAATTGCCTAAGGGGTGAAAAGGGGGACATATCCTAGGCCAATAAAATGTCACTTTCATTTTATAAAGTGAAAAGGTTCCTAAAGTGACTTAATAAAATTAAAAAGGTAAAATGGCGGCAAAAGTGGCCACTTAATTATAAAAAGAAAAAAGTGAGGAGTCTTTTGTCATTCTATCACTTTCATTTTGAGAAAGAAGCCTTTGGAGAATTTTTTGAGAGAAACTTATGGTTTCAGAAACCTTAGCCGCCATTGCTAGCTTCAGTATTGAAACTACACACTCTAATTGGTTCAAAAAGTGGAATCACTTAGATTTCACCATTGCACTACCAAGGAGAAGAAGTTTTGCAAGAGATAAAGGAGGTACAAGGTTTTATCAGTTGATTTTATCTTCTGGTTTTGTATTTCTACATATCATCTTTTAAGTGGATGTCCAAACCAAATCTAGATTCAATATTGCTAATGGGGAGGAGCCATACTCTGCCACAAGTCCAGTGGATCAAAGTTCATTGTTATGGGGTCGAGTTTCTCCAATAAAAAGGATTGAGCATCCTTGATATTAACTGGGTAAAAGTTCCAGCCTAGAGGAACGATTTTCTCTTTATTTCATAGACCAAGCCATTGTTTAATTCCTCGAACGAGTTTTGGTTAATAGAAGACCAAGTTTGCCTTTGTGCATTGGGTCGCATTCCCTCCTGTACATTGTTGGTTGGATTTATCTCACAAGAGACCACTGTTGCACAACTCTTATAAGACCCACGAGTACCCGGGGGTCTTGACGGGTTCTATAGAGAGACGGTTCACTCGCATAAGACCCGCAGTCTCTACTCGTACTCATCCAAACCCACATAGAACCCATCTACTCGTATTGAACCAACGAAGAACTGCATAGGACCCGCAGAATGTTAAAAATCATATGTTCTATATTGTTACAATCACTTAAATTTTGAACTTCTTTATGCCATAACATAAGTTACATAATTGTATGCACAATAGAAGACAACCAAGAACTCAATGAGACACAGAGAAGTTAGGTCAATGACCAGAGCAAAACCCATAAGAGGAAAACCCAACCAAATTCTTCTTCTATTAGAAATCAATTGTTCAGCAGAGAATCTAGATACTTTGGTCAAGTATCTAATCTATAGCACTGGTTGTGCTGTGATTCTTCGTAGAGTATATCATTTTGAGATCTTCCATGTACCTATGTATATATGTAATTATGAATACCTCCCTAGTTAAGAGGGAGTGTTGAAAAATGTAACTAGTGCCAGTCTTCATAATTATATTTGAGTCATGATGTATTTGTCAAGTAAAAGAAAATTATTATAATTTTTTTTTATGAGCATGGGTTTCATGCTTCTAGGTTAAGCCTCCATTGTAGGCTTTAGGTTTGTCAAAAGTCAAAGTCATAGACCCTTCTTGGGCCTTGTTAAGAAATGAAATTATTTTTAATTAAGGTCAAAAATGTCATGCATACTTCATCCTCCATGTTGGCCTTAAGAAAACATCAAGTCGACCTTGAGAAGACATCGAGTTGGCATCATGAAGGGACTCGACCATCCAATAGAAACCTATATATAGCCATGTATTCAAGCCACTAGAAAATAATCACCATAAATATCTCTGCAATTTAATAGGGTGTGAAAAAGAAGTCAAAAGAAGAAGGTTCAATAGTAAAGAACACCTGTATAGTAACAAGCTGAAGTTTGCCATTACTTTGCCATTTATGCGAAGATGATCAAAAGAAGATTGCAAGACCAAAGATGAAAATTTGTAGTAAGGGCCAAGAGATCATGTTGACTCATTTTGAAGAAGTAATTTGAATTGACAATTCTTCTTAGGCTGACTTGGAGGATTGAGGGAGGTCACTATCTTAGTCAAGTGGTCAAGGTTGTCTCTGTTTGATTTGAATTTACTAGTGGAAGAGTTTGACTGGGTTTTCCCTTTCACAGGGGTTTTGCCCTAGATGAGTGCCCACATCTTGTGTTTTACTCTTGTCTTTGAAGTTTTGGCAATTATCTTAATGATGAAAATATAATCACAAAGAAGAAGATGAAATAACTAAAATTTAATAAGAAACCCTAATGCCGCCCTAATGGATTTCTCCATAGGATGTATCTCCCCTATGATAATTCTTCTTCATTAGATTGTAACATCATTGTTCCAAAGCAGAGATAGCAAAGATCCTTGTGTCAGAAAGAAATTCCTCCCTAGCTGAGAGGGAATGTTGAAAATTGGCAGCTCTGGGATGAATTTCCTTGAATAAAATTTCATTTCCGATCTTTGTAGGGCAACTTTCTAAAAATAGAAAGTAATGTCTATCTTTGCAACCATGACTTTCCAAAAATAGTAAATCACCTTCAATTTTTAATCATATATATCTATGATGGAAAATCACTTAACTTGTTCTTAATCAATCTCAATTGTTTAATTTTGAACTTATCAACAATATTATTGTTATTACTATTATCTTCTTTATGATATTATTATTAAAAAGAAATTCAAGTCTCTCAATCATGTCATATGTAACTCTCCTCAATTAATGCATATGTTTCTCTCTCTCTTAATGGATTCATTTCTCTCTCTCTCTCTTTAATGCTCTTATGCACCTCTTACACTCTCTTACAAACTTTAATGACTTTTCATAAAAATATTCCTCTTACACTCTCTTACACACTTTAATGACTTGTCATAAAAATATTCATCTTACACTCTCTTACACACTTTAATGACTTGTCATAAAGAGATTCCTCTTACACCTCCTTAATGCATAACTCACACTTCTCTCCTTAATGGCATAAGTTACACTTCTTTCCTAAATCCATAAGTTAGACTCCTCTCCTTTATGGCATAAGTTACACTCCTATTTTGGCATGTGTAACTCCTCTTGGAGGCATAAGAGTTATTCCCTCATGAATTCGACCTCCTTGCTCTTTCTATATATTTTTGCCTCTCATCCTCACTTGACACACTTACTTGTGCTTGTGAAAGGAGAATTCAAACTTGAGAGTGAGAGAGTTGGAGAGTCTAGAGTGAGAGAGAGAGAGTTGGAGAGTCTAGAGTGAGTGAGAGAGAGAGAGAGTTGGAGAGTCTAGAGTGAGTGAGAGAGAGAGAGAGAGAGAGAGAGAGTCTTGAATAGCAAGAGCAGATCTTGGAGAGCCAAAGTGATTTAGTGTTTGCATCAACTACTGCTATTAGAAATCTTCTTCAGATTTGGGTGAACTTTTTCATTCTCTCATTGTACTTTGTATCTCAACTTCCCTCTGAATTATGTCAGCATCTTTATGGTTCATCTCCTTATGAGTCAACTTGTGTTTAAGGATCCAACTCAATTTACTAGGACACTATTTTGCAATGTTTATTGACAAGCACAAAAACATATGAGTATAATAGTGTGATGATTATTTGGGTTTTTCATTATCCTATTGGAGAATGGATTCCAAGGGATCTTAAGTACAAATCATTGCTAGGTCTAAAGAGCAACATGTTAAGAAAACTAAATATTCAATTCTTGTTTTGCGAGGAATTATCATAAACCTTATATCGCCTACAAACCCTAGGCATTATGAGATAGGGTTTCTATACAAATGAGCATTTCATATATACTATCTAGGTTTTACAATCCCAGATATTCACAACCTTTAACGCAATCCTAAGCAAATAAACATGCCATATATACCTTAAGGTTACGTAACTTTGACTTTGATGTTCCATTGAGCTTGTTGCTCTTTCTAGCAAACAGAAAACGCATTGTTAGATCACAAAAACATAAAGAATACTATCAACACTCACTTGAGTTGCAAGGTTTCCTTCAACTAGTTGGTGCAAGATACTAGATGTTGCTTCTAACTATAGTGGAACCTTTTTAGATGCTAAGTTAATTATTTCTATAGACTACTTCCATCTTTTAGATAGAGGTGTTGAGCTTGTTCAACAAGTTCTACCAAATTTTCAATTACTAGATAGAGTAAGATGTAGAGGCTGCTACAAGTCCTTTTATTTTCACTTCTCTTGACATAGATTGCTTCTCCATAAGGACTGCCGATCTTAATTTCTTTCAACGTTTCTCACATTGCAAGGTGGATGGACTTCCAATGCCTTACTGAATACAACAGGCCTCATTAAGCACATGAGATTCTTTTAAGTCGGCTCTTTTGGTTATTGTAAGAGCTCGGTCTTCTTATATATATTTGCAGGCTTGTAACCTTTTTCACAAGAGCTTTTGGCCTCTTTGATAATGTCTGATACTACACAACATGTCATACATATAAATCCTTAACACTTTATATAGCTTGGTTCTGTTCTTTCTTCAAAAAGGTTATTTTGTTGCCTATAAGGACTATATTTAGTCCTTTTGTAAGGACTATATTTAGTTCTCCCGTAATACGACTCGATCAAAAACTATAATTTTGGATTTCAAGAAGAAATGATTTAAGATCATGAGTTTTATGCCCAAACTCTCGGTTTCTTTTGCAATAAGCTCGGCCTTGTCTAGGCTAGATGCCTAGTCTATCGATCCTCAGAAATAGTGTCTCTTGGCTTCCTTCATTAAGTTTTGATCTGCGGCCCAAATTACCCAAGTCTACAACAAAGTCACAAAAGTGTAGTCTTGTAAAGAGACCCAGAAATGAATTATTTTATTTTGCTCTTTTTCCTATGTAGCTTGGCCTTCAAAAGTAGATATGAGACCTTTCTTTTAACACAGAAGTGATCTCTTTAGCTGCCTTGTTTGACTGACCTTAGCTCTTAAACCATGTTGAGAAATCCATTAGGGCAGCATTAGGGTTTCTTATTAATTTGATTTCTCTATTACTTGACAATTTCATGTGATTAGTTATTACATCTTCTTCTTTGTTGTTATATTTTCATCATCAAAATAATTGCCAAAACTTCAAAGACAACAGTAGAACACAAAATGTAGGCACTCAACCAAGGCAAAACCCCTATTAAGGGGAAGATCTAGTCAAACACTTCCACTAGTAGAGTCAAATCAAATTGAGACAACCTTGACCACTTGACTAAGATAGTGACCTCCTTCAATCCCCCAAGTCTGCCTAAGAAGAATTGTCAATTCAAATTACTTCAAAATGAGTCAACCTGATCTCTTCGCCCTTACTGCAACTTTTCATCTTCAGTCCTGCAACCTTCTTTTGATCATCTTCGCATAAGTAGCAGAGTAATGGTAAACTTCGTCGTGTTACTAGATAGACGTTCTTGCTGACCTTGTCCTCCTTTTTCTTTACCATCAAACCTTCTTCTTTTGACTTCTTTTTTGCACCCTTAAATTGCAAAGATATTTATGATGATTATTTTCCAATGGCTCAAATACATGGCTATATATAGACTTATATTCAATGGTCGAGTCCCTTCATGAGGCCAAATTGATGTCTTCTTGAGGCCGACTTGGTGGATGAAGTATGCATGACATTTTTTACCTTATTTAAAAATAATTTCATTTCTTGACAAGGCCCAAGAAGGGTCTATGACTTTGACTTTTGGCAAACCTAAAAACCTACAATGGAGGCTTAACCTAGAAGCATGAAACCCATGCTCATAAAAAAAATTATAATAATTTTATTTTTCTTGACAAATGCATCATGACACAAATATAATTATGAAGACCGACACTAGTTACATTTTTTAACACATTCATCGCCCTATACACACTTGGGGGGATCCACTTGTCAACACATGACAAGGATCTTCGCAAAACCAAGAGTCCTCTCTACTTGGGGGGATCCACTTGTCAACACATGACAAGGATCTCGCACACCCAAGGCTAATCACTTCTTGGGGGGATCCACTTGCCAATACATGACAAGAATCTTGCACATCCAAGGTTCATCACTGCTTGGGGGGATCCACATGACAAGGATCTCGCTTATCCAAAGGTTGACCGCCCTCTCTAGGAAGGGTCACCTTTGTTGGTCGAAGTTGTGAAAATTCTATTACTACAGCAACTGATTTATTTTACCTACATATTTTCCAATAAGTTATTTACGAAATCCCTTCAATAAATATCAAAATAAATTCTATTGTTGATATCACACCATAATACAGAAACAAATACATGCACAAGAATCAAACACATCAACACAGATATTTTTCGATAATTGTCCCCGGAAAAACCTAATGCGAGAAAACCGGTGCAACAGAGGAGGATTTTATTATTAAGCTTTTCTCGAGTACAACTAGGGTGCCAAACTGGCTCACCCAACAGAGATAAATCCTCTGGCACCTCCCCTAGGCTCAATGTCTGTCCAGCTAGCCTCTGCGCAACTCCTAGATCCTCTGCGTCAGCATCTGCCTCACTGCGTCAGCACTTGGCCTCTCTGCATCACCCACGCAGGCCCTCCAGTAACTGCGCAGTCCAATTGCCTCTGTGTCTTCTTGAGTAGCTCTACGTCTGCCTCTCTTAACTCTGCGTTGGTCCTCCGGCACTGTCCCTGCCTCTCTGTTACGTACTCACTACCTCTTGCTGCAACCCAGACCTCTAGTTCGAATTTCTCATCAAGCCCTGCTCCAGAAATCGAACTGACTGGTCTCCCTCAGTATGTTTCCAACTAACCCTCAAGCCTTCTCTTATACTTTTCCTATTGATGAATCAACGACCGAGATTAAGTCCCTAATCAACGGCTAAGATTAAAATAGACTTGATCTTCGTCTCTTAGAAGCTTCTCATCCTTATCTTTATTAATACCCATTAATATTTTTATTTTGCTAAGTTTAGACTTAAGAACTCATTAAAAATATTAATTATTTTAATAACTCTTCATCCAAACGGAATTTTCCAAAACAATTTATGGGTCTTGGAGATCTCATGTGCTTTAGCCTCTCCACCAATTTTCATGGCTAGAGCACATTCGATGCTACCCCCAAATCAACACACCCTCTTAGTGAGGAAGTGCTCTTGTAATACTCCACAACTGAGCATCACCCTGATTATCCGGCACCCATACCTATGCTAATGTTTGGCCTTCCTGTGCAACATCCTCTGCACTGTTGCATCCTGTATCGCTGCCCATGGCTCTACCACTGCCACTACTACATTTGTACTGCAACTCCCTCTGCATCCGTGTTGTTGTTGGTCCTTCCTCCCAACACTGCATCTGCACTGCAACTCCCTCTGCATCTGTGTTGTTGATAGTCCTTCATCCCAACACTACATCTGCAATGCAACATCATACCAATTTCTGCTATTGAAATGGATTCTTTATCATCCCCATCTTCTCCCTGAAATAAGCAAATTTTGTTCTTGCAAGGGCCTTGGTAAGGATGTTTGCCACCTATTCTCCTATAGGAGTGTAGCTCAACTGTAAAGCTCCTCGTTGGCGACAGTTTCTGACAAAGTGACATTGAATATCAATGTGCTTTGACCGATCATGGAATACTGGATTCTCAGAGAGCTTGAGGCAACTCAGATTATCACACATGATGTTGGTAGCTTCCATTCTTCTTCTGAATAGGTTCACAAGCAGTTTTCTAATCCATATGGCTTCACACGAAGCTGTGCTAGCAGCGCATATATTCTGCTTCAGTTGAGCTCAGAACTACGGATTTCTGTTTCCTACTACACCAGGAGGTCATTCCCGATCCAATATTGAAACAGTACCCAGAGGTATTTTTTCGATCCACTAAACTTCCAGCCCAATATGCATCAGTAAACCCACTCAATCTGATATCCTTACTTCTGGTGTACAAGATTCCATAATCAATTGTTCCCTATAAATATCTGAGAACATGTTTAACTACTGCCCGATGAGCCCTCTTTGGTTCCACCATGAACTGACTGAGGGTGTTGATACCGTAACAAATGACTGGCCTGGTATTGACCAGGTACATCAGGGACCCTGAGCTGCCTGTATAAGGTGGGATCAACATCTTTGTCTTCTAGTGCATCAATTTTCTTCTAGTTGGCGATCATTGGAGTAGCCATCGGCCTACAGTCCTGCACCCTAAATCTCTTCAGGATTTTTGTAGCATATCTCCCTTGTCCAAGGAATATTTTATCCTTCTGCTGCCAAACTTCCAACCCTAAGAAATAATGCATTTGTCCCAAATCCTTCATGTCAAACTCTGTGGCTAGATTCTTCTTGTAGTCCTTGATGAACCTCGATGAACCTGTCAGAAAGAGATCATCCACATATAATACTAGTATTAGAGGCTCATCTTCTACAACTAGATAGTAGAGATTGGGATCATCATCACTCTTGATGAACCCCATTTCTGCAAGTAGCCATCAATTCGACCATACCACGCTCTAGGTGCCTGTTTGAGCCCATATAGGGCTTTCTTCAATCTGCATACATGAGACTTCTTCTCATGTGTCTCAAAGCCTTCTGGCTGTTCAATGTATACTTCCTCTTCTATTACCCCGTTCAAGAATGTCATTTTGGCATCCATTTGATGAATCTCCCATCCCATCTGAGCTGCAAGAGATATCACGGTTCTAATAGATGTATACCTAGCTATTGGGCGAAGGTCTCTTCGTAGTCAATTCCTTCCTTCTGAGCATACCCCTTAGCCACAAACCTGGCTTTGTATTTTTCCACGCTGTCGTCTATAGCGTATTTAATCTTGTAGATCCATCTCGAACCTACCATTGATCTATCTTGAGGCCTAGGCACTACTTCCCAAACATCATTCACCATTATAGAGTTGTATTCCTTTACCATCGCATCCATCCAAACTTGATGTTGAGCGGCCTCCTAAAAACTAGAAGGCTCCCCATCCTGAGCTACTAATGCCTGATATCTATCTAGTTATTTTAGCTCCCTTTTATTGTTTCTTGGTGCACCGAATAAATCTTCTGCATCCCACAAAATCTATCGAAGTTTCGGCTCGTTCTTCCTCTGGTAGCAGGTGCATCTGTTAGCTCCTCCTCTTCCTGTGATTCTTCTTGTTCTGAGGAAGAATTCTTGGATTCCGCTGGTTGAAGTGGCTTGGCCAACAGCTCATCTTTTGACTGCTCCTCGGAAGGCATTTCTCGAGATTTTCTGAAGGCCCTATCTTACATGAACTTCACATCTCGTCAAACTACTACCTTCCTGCTCCCTAAAAGATAAATTCTATATGCCTTAGCGTTCTCGCTATATCCCACTAGATATCCTTTCTCTGCAGTTTGATCTAACTTCTTCCTTTTCTCCTCGGGTATACGACAATATGTTAAACTCCCAAATATCCTGAAATGGCTGACTTAAGGAGTCTTCCCGGTGAAGACTTTCTCTGAAGTAATTTGCCCAATGCCCTATGAGGAGTTATATTATGGACATAGACAGTCGTGTTCCATGCTTCTACCCCCAAGAATTTTGGCATATCCTAATCATACATCATGGCCCTAGCTGCTTCCACAATAGTCTTGTTCTTCCTTTCTGCTACTCTATTCAGCTCTGGATTGTAAGGAGTTATCCACTCTCTTCTGATGACCTCCTTAGCGCAAAAGTCAATGGAGTCCTTATCAACATATTCTCCACCATTATCTGAGAGCAAAACTTCTATTTTCTTCCCTGTCAGATTCTCCACAAAAGCCTTAAACTCTTTGAATCGACAAAAAACCTCGTCCTTGGTTTTCAGAAAATAAATCCAAGTTTTCCTGGAGTGGTCATCAATGTACCACTAAGAGCTTTAGTGGACATTGGTCCACAAACATCTAAGTGTATCAATCCTAGTACACTCTTGGCCCTGTTTTTACTCCTAGGAAATCTTGCTTTGGCATACTTGCGCAAAGCACATCCTCTACATACATCATCTCGTTCTGTACTAAGATCTGGAACTCCTGTTACTGTTTTCATGAGAATTCTCATAGCCCCATGGTGCAAATGTCCCATTCTTCTGTGTCATAGTTCATTCAAATCCTTGTATCCATTACTGCCATGAGTGCCATTGGTAATTCTAGCTCTATCCTGTACAACCTGTTACTTTTGATTCCGATCTGCACTTTCTTTTTCCAACTTGAGTGTTTGACGTATACTTTCT
This sequence comes from Pinus taeda, assembly GCA_000404065.3. Classification (NCBI taxonomy): domain Eukaryota; kingdom Viridiplantae; phylum Streptophyta; class Pinopsida; order Pinales; family Pinaceae; genus Pinus; species Pinus taeda. The sequence goes on from APFE030646090.1 coordinate 175,813, forward strand.
CCTTAATGAAGAAAACGTCATAGCCCTTGCCTTGAAGTTGCGATATGGAAAGTAAGTTCATCCCCAGTCCTGGCACACTGGTAGCACGGAACCGCTCTCCAGTTTCTGTTTAAAAAACTATGGTACTCTTCCTTACTAGAGTACACTTTGCCTTATTCCCCATGGTGATCTGAAAATTCATCCTTTCCTCTTGATAATCTAAGAAACATTCCTGGATTCCTATCATATGCCAGGAGGCTCCACTATCTATATACCATAACTCTGATGATGCAAAGCTTGTCACACAAGCAACTTCTTTTTCCAATCTGGAAACCAACATAGAGAAATCAAAATTACTATCTCTTGTGCAATTTTCTGAAAATTTGTGCGAGTCTCCTGACATAGATGCCTCTGCATCGTGATCCCGACCCATAATTGATTTCCCCTTCTTGTCTATGATTACTTGCTCTGATACCATGTGAAAATTCTATTACTGCAACAATTGATTTATTTTACCTACTTATTTTTCAATAAGTTATTTACGAAATTCCTTCAATAAATATTAAAATAAATTCTATTGCAAATATCACACCATAATATGGAAACAAATACATGCACAAGAATCAAACACATCAACACAGATATTTTTCAACAATTGTCCTTGGAAAAACCCAATGCACGTAAACCGATGCAGCAAAGGAGGATTTTATTATTAAGTTTTTCTCGAGTACAACTAGGGTGCCAAACTGGCTCACCCAACAGAGATAAATCCTTCGACGCATCCCCTAGGCTCAGCATCTGTCCAACTAGCCTCTGCGTAGCTCCTAGACCCTCTGCGTTAGCATCTGCCTGACTGCTTCAGCACTTGGCCTCTCTGCATCACCCACGCAGGCCCTCCAGTAACTGCGTAGTCTAGCTGCCTCTGCGTCTTCCTGAGTAGCTCTGCATCTGCCTCTCTGAACTCTGCGCTGGTCCTCTGGCACTGTCCCTGCCTCTTTGTTACGTGTTCGCTACCTCTTATTGCAACCCAAACCTCTAGTTCGAATTTCTCATCAAGCCCTGCGCCTGAAATTGAACTGACTGGTCTCCCTCAGTATGTCTCCAGTTGACCCTCAAGCCTTCTCTTACTTTTCCTGTTGATGAATCAAACCAAGATCTTTCATTTCAAATTCAGAAGCTAACTCCCTCTTACACTGAAGAATAAGAGGTTCACTACCAGTCAAAAATAAATCATCGACATATAATACCAAAATCAAAGGCATACCTTGGACTGTCTTAAAGTAAAGATTTGGATCTGCATTTCTTCTGGTGAAGCTATCAATCTGAGCATACCAAGTTCTTGCAGCTTGATTCAAACCATAGAGGGCTTTCTTCAGCCTACACACGAGTTTTTGGATCATGTACTTCAAAGCCTTGTGGTTGGTCCACAAATACTTCTTCTTTAAGGAAGCCATGCAAAAAAGCAATCTTTACATCCAGAAAGCCATGCAAAAAAGCAATCTTTACATCCAAAAAGCCATCCAAAAAAGCAATCTTTACATCCTTTTGGTGAAGAGACCATCCTTGGCTAGCTGTTAGAGCTACAATAGTTCGGATGGTGGTGTAACAAGCAACAGGTGCAAAATTTCATCATAGTTTATTCCCTCTTTATCAGAGAAACCTCTAGCCACAAATCTAGCTTTATATTTTTTAATACTGCCATCATCACCATCTTTAATTCTAATCAACCATTTAGAAGATACAACAAATTTACCTTGGATTCCTGTAACCACTTACCATACATCATTATGAATGATAGATTCATATTCTTCAGCCATTGTGTCTTTCCACACTTGGGCCTTTACGGCTTCTTCAAAAGTGCACAGTTCAGCTTAAATAAAGTCACTCATGGCTACAACATATCCTTGGAACCGACAAGGCTTCTTGCTTTCTCTAAAAGTTCCTCTGTGGGCGACATGTTTATCAGCATCTTGAAGAGTGTCACAAAGCCATAAAGGCCTCCTTTTAGAAGGAGTATCACATGGAGGAGGATCCAAAGGATCCATGGGCTCCATGGATTCATCAGCAAGATCAGTGTTAGCTTCAAGATCTTCTTGTATTTCAAAAACATCATCTTGACTATCAACATTAGCGAGAGGAAGAGGAGTGTCTCTTGCTTTTCCAAAAGTTGCATCATCATCAAATGTTACATCCTTGCTAGATCCTATATTTCTTTGACCAGGTATCGTATATTCTGTAAGCTTTGAAATTCTCACAATAACCAACAAACATGCCTTTCTTACCTAAAGCTTCCAGCTTGTTCCTTTTCTCTTTTGGAATATGGAAGTAGACAGAACAACCAAAGAACCTCAGGTGCCCAACTTCAAACTTTTTGTTGATTTGGTGTAGCATCGGATGTGCTCTAGCCATGAAATTTGGTGGAGAGGTTGGGGCACATGAGATCTCTAATACCCAGAAAGGGTTTGGGCAAATTCTAAACAATGCAGAAGATATTAAAATAATTAATATTTTTAATGGAATCCCTAAGTCTAAACATAGGGAAAATATAATGTTAATGAGTATTAATATAAATTTGTGTTAGAATGGTCCAAAAGACATGGATCAAGCCAAATCTAATCTTAGTTGTTGATTAGGGACTTAATCTCGGCCGTTGATTTGTCAACGAAAAAAGTAAAAAAGGAGGCTTGAGGGTCACTTGGAGAACACACTGAGGGAGACCAGTGAGTTCAATTTCTGGAGCGGGGTTAGATGATAAATTGAACCAGTGATTTGGAGAGCAGTCAGGAGACAGCAAGTACGGAATAGAGAGACGGGAGATCAGCACAGAGGCAGAAGACAAAGACGCAGGGCCAGATGAAGCAGAGGCTGCGCAGAACCAGCAAGGCCTGCGTCATCCACGTAGAGGCTACAGGAGTGACGCAGAAGACTAGAGAGGTTGCGCAGAGCCTCAGTAGGCTGACGCAGAGGGTTTCAGGCTAACGCAGAGGTCGATAGGGCCTACACTAGGTTCAAAAGAAGTGCTGGAAGATTTGTCTATCTGTGGGTAAGCCAGTTTGGCACCCTGTTGTACTAGAAAAAATGTTGAATAATAAAATCCTCCCTTGTTGCACCGTTTTCCCACATTGGGTTATTTCCAGGGACATTAGTCCAAACTAATTGTGTCAATGTGTTGATTCTTGTGCATGTGTTTGTTTTTGTATTATGGTGTGATATCTGCAGCAGTATTTATTTTAATGTTTGATGAAGTAATTTCATGAATAACTTATGATGAAATAAGTAGGTAAAGTAAATCAATTGTTGCAGTGATAGAATTTTCACATGGTATCAGAGGAAGTAATCAGAGACAAAAAGTGAAAATCAGTTATGGGTCGAGACCACGATGTAGAGGCATCCACCTCAAGGGAGTCATGCAGATTTTCAGAAGAATCGCACAAGAGAGAGAGATTTCGATTTCTTTATGCTAGCTTCCAAGTTGGAAGAACAAGTGGCGTGCGTGACTAGTGTTGCATCATCAGAATTATGGTACATAGACAGTGGAGCCTCGTGGCATATGACAGGAATTAGGGAGTGTTTCTCAGAATATCGAGAAGAGAATATGAACTTTCAGATCACCATGGGGAACAAGGTAAAGTGTACTTCAGTAGGAAAGGGTACCATAGTTTTTCAGACAAAATCGGGAGTGTGGTTCCATGCCACAAATGTGTTGCATGTACCAGGATTAGGGATGAAATTACTTTTCGTGTCACAATTACAAGGCAAGGGCTATGACATCTACTTCATCAAGGAAAAGGTATACATCAAACACCCGAGCTGGAAAAAGAAAGTGCAGACCGAGATCAAAAGTAATCGGTTGTATAGATTACAACTAGAATCTCCAATGGCACTAATAGGCAGTCATGGGGACAAGGACTTGAACGAACTATGGCACAGAAGGACCCATGGGTCACTTGCACCATGGAGCTCTGAGAATTCTTAGGAGCACTGTAACAGGAGTTCCGGATCTGAGTACAGAATGAGATGATGTATGCAGGGGATGTGCTCTAGGAAAGTATGCCAGGGCAGCATTTCCTAGAAGCAAACAAAGGGCCAAGAGTGTACTAGGATTGATACACTCAAATATCTACGAACCTATGTTCGTCAAAGTTCTCAGCGGTACCAAGTATTTCCTTACCTTCATTGATGACCACTCGAGGAAAACTTGGATTTATTTTCTGAAAACCAAGGATGAGGTTTTCTATCGATTCAAGGAGTTCAAGGCTCTAGCGGAGAATCTGACTGGTAAGAAAATACAAGTCTTGCGCTCAGATAATAGTGGAGAGTATGTCGATAAGGACTTCACTAATTATTGCACTAAGGAGGGCATCAGAAGAGAGTGGACAGCTCCCTACAATCCGGAGCAGAATGGGGTGGCAGAAAGGAAAAACAGAACTATTATAGAAGCAACTAGGTCCATGTTGTATTGATCAGGATATGCCAAAATTCCTGTGGGTGGAAGCATGCAATGCAGATGTCTACGTTCAGAACAGGACTCCTCATCGGGCATTGGGCAAGATAACTCCAGAAAAAGTCTTCACTGGGAAAACGCTTGAAGTCAATCATTTCAGGATATTTGGGAGTTTAGCATATTGTCGCATACCTGAAGAAAAGAGGAAGAAGCTGGATCAGACTACAGAAAAGGGGTATGTGGTCGAATATAGCGAGAACGCTAAGGCATACAGAAGAGGAGGAAGCTGGATTAGATTGCAGAAAAGGGGTATCTGGTGGGATATAGCGAGAATGCTAAGGCATACAGAATCTATCTTCCAGGGAGCAGGGAGGTAGTAGTACGACAAGATGTAAAGTTCATGGAGGACAGAGCTTTCAGAAGATCTCACCAAATGCTTCCAAGGAACAGTCAAAAGAGGATCCATTGGCCATGCCTCTTCAACCAACAGAAGTGAAGAATTCTTCCTCAGGACAAGAAGATTCCAAGGATGAGGAGGAGTGAACAGAAGCACCTGCTGGCAAAGGAAGAACTAGCAGAGAACTTCGTCAGATTCTACGTGATGCAAAGAACTTCATTGGTGAGCCAAGGAACAGTAAGAGGGAGTGAAAACAGCCAGAGAGGTATCAGGCGTTAGTAGCTCAGGATGGGGAGCCTGCCAGTTTCAAGGAGGCAGCTCAGCATCAGATCTGGCTAGATGCGATGGTGGAGGAATATAACTCCATAATGGTGAACGATGTCTGGGAGGTAGTGTCAAGGCCTCAAGACAAATCAGTGGTAGGTTCAAGATGGATCTACAAGATCAAATATGTTGTGGACAACAGTGTTGAGAAATATAAGAACAGGTTTGTGGCTAAGCGGTATGCTCAAAAGGAAGGGATTGACTATGAGGAAACCTTCGCCCCAGTAGCCAAGTATACATCTATTAGGACCGCGATATCTCTTGCAACCCAGATGGGATGGGAGATCCATCAGATGGATGTCAAGACGGCATTTCTGAATGGGGTAATAGAAGAGGTATACATTGAACAACCAGAGGGCTTTGAAACTCATGAGAAGAAGTCTCATGTATGCAGACTGAAGAAAGCCTTGTATGGGCTTAAGCAAGCACCGAGAGTGTGGTATGGTCGAATAGATGGCTACTTGCAGAGGATGGGGTTTGTCAATAGTGACGCGGATCCGAATCTCTACTATCTGGTCGTAGAGAACAAGCCACTTATCTTAGTGTTATATGTGGATGATCTCTTTCTGGCAGGATCATCCAGACTCATTGACGACTGCAAGAAGAATCTAGCCACAGAGTTCGATATGAAGGATTTGGAACAAATGCACTACTTCCTAGGGTTGGAAGTTTGGCAGCAGAAAGGAGAAATCTTCCTTGGGCAAGAGAGGTATGCTATAGAAATCCTGAAAATATTCGAGTTGGGAGACTGTAGACCTATGGCTGTAGGAATGTACAACGTAAGTTCCTCAAACAGAACACCAAAGGACACTGCTCACAAACAAATCACAGATCAATACACCAGTATTCTTGATGTGGTTAAAACCTTCAAAGAGGGAAACAGTCCACGGCCTGAACCAACACGACCACTTCAGACAATTTATTAATAAAAGAATGAAAATTTACATAAGCCTCTCTCATGAATGGTTACCCTACAAATGACCCTCCATGCTCTTTAAATAGAGATCATGGACCAATCGGGTATTAAGCCACGGATCAAGTGTCGGTAATACCGAGGAGAGAATGAACCGTCGGATCATTACATATCGTGACCACCGGATTGTAAGTTACAAAAGTACATAGTAAAGAAACACACTTCACCTAACTCTACACTAGACCAAGTTATACTTAACTATTTCCTATGTGTCCAATATCCTAGCATCCCCCCTTAAGAACAACTTGGGATAGTATTGAAGGATGTACAAATATGACACAATAGGAGAAGGAAGGAGGCATTAGAGCCTATCCCCCCTTAGTGACAACTTCCTGAACTCCAACCATAAATCAAAGTTTAGTAAACTTAGCCTTTGTGAGAGCCTTTGTAAAGATGTACGCAACTTGATCATCTGTTGAACAATATTGCACTTCAAGAACATGGTCATGAATGAGCTTTCTGATTAAGTGCATGTGCAGTTCAATGTGTTTGGTGCGCTGATGTTGGACTGGATCTTTGCATAGTTGAATGGCACTTTGATTATCACACCAAAGTGTAGACGGATGCTGCTGCTGAAAGCCGAACTCTGACAGAATCTGACGAAGCCACAGGGCTTCCTTACTAGCTTCTACGACACCACGATACTCTGCTTCTGCTAAAGAAAGAGAAATGCCACTTTGTTTCTTGCAATCCCATGTAATAGGTCCTGAACCAAGAGTGAACACATAACCTGAAATAGACTTCCGATCATCAGGGTCACCAGCCCATCGGAATCAGTGAAACCAACCAATAGAGGAGATGCTTCGGCACTGTAATGAATCCCAAACTGAACTGTACCTCGAACATAACGAAATATTCTTTTAGCTGCTTTCCAATGACTTTCATGTGGGTTTTGCATAAACTGGACAATAAGGCCAACAGCAAAGGAAAGGTTAGGATGAGTATGGGTCAGATACAAAAATTTTCCTACAAGTTGACGGTATAAGGTGGCATCAACTTCAGGTGAAGTACAAGTGACTGAAAGTTTGGCTCTAGACTGAAAGGGAGAAGGGGCTGGCTTACAGTCTTCCATGTGAAAATGGCGTAGAAGATCACAGGCATACTTGGACTGGGAAAGGGGAATACCTTCCTTGGATTGCAAGACTTGAAGACCAAGAAAATAATGCAAGTGTCCTAAGTCTGTCATTTCAAACTTCTTTTTAAGGCTGGATTTCACATGGTTTATAAGGTTGGGGTCACTACCAGTAAGGATAAAAATCATCATAAAAAACAAGAATGATAAGAGACTTGCCCACTTTCTTGGTGTAGACAGTATTGTCAAAATGACACCTAGAAAAGCTAGTTTCTAAAAGAAAGCTATCCATTTTGGCATACCAAGCTCGAGGGGCTTACTTGAGACCATAAAGGGATTTCTTAAGCTGACATACAAGACTGGAGTTTGTTTGTATAAAGCCATTAAGTTATTTCTTCATGCAAGTACCCATTCAAGAAGGCGGATTTAACATCCATCTAATGGACTTCCCATTTGAAAGAGGCAGCAAAGGAAAGAACAAGGCGGATAGATTTCATTTTGGCAACAGGGGAGAAGGTTTCAGTATAGTCAATGCCTTTTGCTTGTGAAAAACCCTTAGCAACAACACGAGCTTTATGTTTATCAACTTTTCCATCTAGTCCATACTTGGTTCTGTAAACCCATTTGCATCTAACAAGTTTTTGTCCCTTTGGTAGAGGAACAAAATCCCATGTATCATTTGCCAATAATGAACGATATTCTTCATTCATAGTTGCGTCCCAATCTGGATGGCTTGAAGCTTCTACAAAGGTGTTAGGATCATAATTTGTTGAAGCTTGAGCCAATAAAGAAGAGGCTCTATCGAACAAAGAATGTGTACGTCGCTGATCTATGGGATCACCAGCAAGAGCACCGGCTGCATCCCGAGTAGCACGGACCCATTTTGGAAGCTGAGGAGCTGAAGGAGGATCCTGAGAAGGTGGGGGAGGATTGTCATCCTCGCTGTCATCATCTGAAGAAGAAATATTTTCAGAAGTAGAAGAGATAGAGAGAGGTGGCACATCCACCGAACTAGGCTCGTAGGCCGATATATTTTCAGCAAACTTTACATCTCTTCTAATGATAACATTTTTGGACTTAACTAGAATAAGTCTATATCCTTTGACATCTTTAGAATATCCAACAAAAATACATTTTTCACTCTTAGATTCTAAAGCTTTATGTTTCTCATCTGGAATATGGGCCCATGCTTCACTTCCAAAAACACGAAAGTGACTTACATC
>APFE030646090.1:184244-219536 GCA_000404065.3 Pinus taeda
TCCATGCTTCTTCTAGAGTGATATTCTTTAAAACCTTAGTAGGAGTGCGATTTACTATGTAATTTGCATAGTTAATTGCTTCTGCCCAAAAATTAAGACACAGTCCTTTAGATTGAAGCATACAATTAGCCATTTCTTTTAAGGTGTGATTCTTCTTTTCAGCGGCACCATTTTGTTGTGGAGTATATGGAACAGTATGTTGCATTTGAATTCCATTCTCAGTGCAAAAATTGATGTATTTGTTGTTAACATATTCTCCGTCATTATCAAATCTTTACTTAAGAATTTGATGTCCAGATTGTTTTTCAACAAAGGCCAAGAACATGTTAAATACTTCAATCTTGAGTTTCCCAAGTGCGTCTAAAGAAATCATCAATGAAAGTTAAGAAATATTTGTAGCCAGAGAATGAAACAACTAGAAGTGGACCACATAAATCACTATGCACAAGCTATAAAGGGGCTGAGGCGTGCCAAGAGGCACGTTTTTCAAAACTATCCCGATGATGTTTTCTGAGTACACGTCCTGAACAAACACTATCTCTGCAAGATACCATTGGAAGACCTGTCACCATATTTTCTTTACATAGATTCTGAAATGAGCGATAGTTTAAGTGACCAAATCGCTCATGCCAAAGTTTGTTCACTTCATCATTATGAACAACAAATACCGAGGGAAGATTTGATGACCCAAAGTTGTTAAACTTATACAACCTTGTAGAATCATCAGCGATGCCAGTAGCTAAAATCTGTCTAGGATCACTTAGGTCCTTAATTACAACATCATGAGGTGAAAATTCAATGATTTTACCTTCACCTGAAAGAGTTATCTGATATACAAATAGAAGGTTGTAGGATAAGGTTGGAACACAATACATCATTAAATTCACCATTGTCTAGATGAACAGTTCTAGTCCCTACAACACTAAGAGATCTATCATCACCAACGTATATATTTTTGGTGTTACAATCATTTAAAGAAGAAAACATGGTTTTATTTTTGGCCATGTGATAAGAAGCTCCAGAATCAATGAGCCACTCATGAGAATGGGAAGAAGAAAATACATTTAGTGCATATCCAGACCGAAATGATTGACAACCACATGCAGAAAGTGTTATTCCTGAAGATGAAGTTGAAGTTGAAGAGTGCTCCAAATGTATGTTATGCTTCTTCATTGCTGCTTCCAAGGCTTCCATCTTCTTAAAACATTTTGATTCTAAGTGGCTATCTCGATAAAAGTGGCAATGTATATAAGTGTTCTTCCCTTTGTTTTTATTTTCTTTATCATTTTGTTGAAATGATTTTTCATTTTGAGACTAAAATTGCTTAGGACCCTTGTTTGGTTTAGGACCATTCTTTTTAGAATACGGCTTCTTAGGATTCTTTGAATTTGGTTGCTGCTGGGCGCTAAGGCTTTCTTAGAAGAGTTTCCAAGATTAAGAAGACCAAGGTGTAAGAGGTTTTCTTGGTCTCTTATTAAAGGCGTCAAAGGAAGGGGACTTGTAGTCTTGTCCTTGAGAAATGAAAGCTTCTCTTATAGAATGGAAGGTGGAAACAAACACAGAGTAGGCTGGTCCCAACTTAGTAAGAATTGAATAGATAAGGTTACCATCTTTTTTCTTAACCTTAACGCCTTCCAAGAGAAGTCTAAGGGTCTTGAACTTGGACAAAAAATCTTCAATGGAAGAAAAATTATTGGGGTCCAATGTAAGCAACTCATTTTTGAGTTGATGGGCTCTAAGTTCATTTTTAATTCCAAAAGCTTTAGTGATCTGTTTCATTGCTTCATTAGGAGTATCAAGTTCTGCGATATGGAATTTAAGGTCTGGAGAAATAGACATCCCTATCAACCCACGTGCTTGATCTTGCCTATTTTCCCATTTCGCTGCCTTATCTTCATCTTTCAGTTTGTTTTCTTGGCCTGAGGTTATTCTGTAAATACCTTTACTTCTAAGTAAATCCACAATGTAGGACCACCATTGGAAATAGTTGGTGCTGTCAAGAATAACTTGGCATGGACTTTCCATTTTAACAAAAACTAAAGCTATGATGCTAAAACTAAGTGTTCCAATGGCAAGATCTCGAAAAATTAGGCTGATTCAAAAAAGCGGCTCTGAAAACGGCTTCCGGGTGAAGAAATTATGGCTTTTTGAAGAATAGTTGTTGAAGATGCCTACGAAGTGCGGGAATGTACGAAAATGAATGATAATGTTATATTTAAAAAAAACATACGCCCCCTTTCCAAACTTAATCTAATTAGCTCGCTTTAAAAAAAAAAATTATATGACTCACTTTTATAAATAAGTGGATGTCACTTTTACAATGGTACTTTATGAGCTTCCCACTAAATTGTAACTTAAATAAAAGATAAAGAGACTTTAGAATTATAAATGACTCACTTTTTATAATTGGTGAGAACACTTTTACATAAAGTAACTTTAAAACATAAGTTACATGTGCTTTTTGAAAAAGTAACTCAACAAAAAGAAAGACTTGAACTTAAGACCTCTAGTCTCATAAAGTAACTTTGGACCAAGAGAGATGCTTTAAAAGGTTAGTAATTTTTGGAAAAAAAGAAAGGGGGTTTTTTTTTCGGTCACCGAAGCTTTGGGGTGTGTGCTCACTTGAGAAAGCTCTTTTTTTGCCTACAAAATAAAAACCACAAAACCCAAAACGGACATACAAAAAAAAAAAACAAACCTTATAGTTTGAAGTTAGCTTTACCCAGAAACTACCAATTTTCCTCAATGTTTCTGATTTTTCGAGATCACACTAAGGCACAGAGAAAAAGAGCATACGCATGAGAAAAAAAAAAAACTTCCTTTTTGTTTCTAATTTGCCCAGATCGCACATAGTCGCAGGGCAAAGAGCATACACAGAAATGAAAGGTGTAGATCCGGTAATAAAAAACAAAGAGATAAATAAACCGAAATAAACAAAGAAAAAATAACTAGAAACTGCAAATAAACACTGTATACCTCCAGATCTTAAAAATGATGTAGCTAGGGCTACCGAAAACCTTTTCGTGTGAAACAAAAGGGGTTCCTCACTAGAACAGATACCCTTAACACAATAGAGCAGTCCTCTCGGCCCGAAAGTAGTTAGAAACAATAGATCTAGGAAACAGCAGTCGAATGCAATTCTACCGGCTTCAGATTTGGATCACCAACGGATGCAGCCCTCAAATAGCTTCGATACCATGTAGGAATGTACAAGGTAAGTTCCTCAGACAGAACACCAAAGGACACCGCTCACAAACAGATCACAGATCAATACACCAGTATTCTTGATGTGGCTAAAACCCTCAAAGAGGAAAACAGTCCACGGCCTGAGCCAACGCGGCCACTTCAGGCAATTTATTAATAAAAAAATGAAAATTTACATAAGCTTCTCTCATGAACGGTTACCCTACAAATGACCCTCCATGCTTTTTAAATAGAGATCATGAACCAATCAGGTGTTAAGCCACGGATCAAGTGTCGGTAATACCAAGGAGAGAATGAACTGTCGGATCACTACAAATCGTGACCGTCGGATTATAAGTTACAAAAGTACATAGTAAAGAAACACACTTTACCTAACTCTACACTAGACCAAGTTATACTTGACTATTTCCTATGTGTCGGAATATCCTAACAATGGCTAGGCCAATGATCACCAACTGGAAGAAGAATGATGCATCAGAAGACAAGGATGTCAATCCCACCCTATACTGACAACTCATATGGTCCCTGATGTATCTAGTCAACACCAGGCTAGATATTTACTACGCTGTCAACACCCTCAATTAGTTCATGGTGGAACCAAAGAGGACACACTGGGCAGCAGCCAAACACGTTCTCAGGTATTTACAGGGAACAATTGATTATGGGCTCTTATACACAAAGGGGAAGGATATCAGGTTGAGTGGATTTACTGATGTAGATTGGGCAGGAAGTTCAGTGGATCGAAAAGGTACCTTTGGGTACTGTTTCAACATTGGATCAGAAATGACCTCCTAGTGCAGTAGTAAACAGAAGTTCGTGGCTTTGAGCTCATCTAAGGCAGAATATATGGCAACAAGCACAGCTTCGTTTAAGGCCATATGGCTTAGAAAACTGTTGGTGAACCTATTCAAAAGAAATATGGAGGCGACCAGGATCATGTGTGATAATCAGAGTTGCATCAAACTCTCTGAGAATTCAGTGTTTCATGATAGGCCAAAGCATATTGATATCCGATGTCACTTTGTCAGAGATTGTGTCCAACAAGGAGCTATACAATTAAGCTACACTCCTACAAGAGAATAGGTGGCAGATATTCTCACCAAGGCCCTTGGAAAGTCAAAATTTAACTACTTCAAGGAAAAGATGGGGATGGTAAAGAACCCCTTTCAAAAGTAGTGTGTTAACAGCACAAATGAAGAGGGAGTTGCAATGCAAATGCAGTGTTGGGATAAAGGACCAGCAGCAGCACAGATGCAGAGGGAGTTGCAGTACGGATGCAATGTTGGGAGAAAGGACCAACAGCAGCATAGATGCAGAGGCAGCAGTTGTACAGATGCAGCAGTAGTAGAGTCATGGGCAGCAGTACAAGATGCAACAGTGCAGAGGATGTTGAGCAGGGAGGCCTAACATCAGCACAGGGACCGATGCCAGATGATCAGGGTGATACTCGATGAGTATTACTAGAGCACAGTCCTCGCTAAGAGGGAGTGTTGATTTAGGGTAGCATCGGATGTACTCTAGCCACGAAATTTGGTGGAGAGGTTGGGGCACATGAGATCTCCAATACCCAAAAAGGGTTTGGGCAGATTCTAAACAATTCAAGAGATGTTAAAATAATTAATATTTTTAATGGAGTCCGGAAGTCTAAACTTAGGGAAAATAAAATATTAATGTGTATTAATATGAAACTGTGTTAGAATGGTCCAAAAGACATGGATCAAGAAATATCTAATCTTAGTCATAGATTAGGGACTCAATCTCGGCTATTGATTTGTCAACAAGAAAAGTATAAGAGGAGGCTTGAGGGTCACTTGGAGAACACACTGAGGGAGACCAGTCAGTTCAATTTCTGGAGCGGCATTAGCTAAGAAATTGAACCAGTGATCTAGAGAGCAGTTAGGAGACAGCAAGTACGAAACAGAGAGACAGGAGATCAGCACGGAGGTAGAAGAGGCAGACGCAGGGCCAGAGGAAGCCACACAGAGGCAGCAAAGATTACGCAAAGCCAGCAAGGCTTGTGTCATCCACGCAAAGGCTACAGGAGTGAAGCAAATGTCTAGAGAGGCTGCGCAGAGGGTTTCAGGCTGACGCATAGGGTTTCAGGCTGACACAAAGGTCAGTAGGGCCTACGCTGGGTTCAGAAGAAGTGCTGGAAGATTTGTCTATCTGTGGGTAAGCTAATTTGGCACCCTGTTGTACTAAAAATTTGTTGAATAATAAAACCCTCCCTTGCTGCACCAGTTTTCTCACATTAGGTTTTTTTCAAGGACATTAGTCCAAAATAATTGTGTCAATGTGTGGATTCTTGTGCATGTGTTTGTTTCTGTATTACGGTGTGATATCTGCAGCAGTACTTATTTTAATGTTTGATGAAGTAATTTCATGAATAACTTATGGTGAAATAAGTAGGAAAAGTAAATCAATTGCTACAGCGATAGAATCTTCACACTTTTCATCAGTGAAGACTTCTGCAAGAGTCTTGTTGTTTAGGGCATGGTGAGGAGATCTATTTTGGACATAGACAGTTGTTTTGCAATCTCCCATATAAACTTTGGCAATTTTTTATCATGCAACATAGCTTTGACAGCTTCCACGATAGTTCTATTCTCTCTCAACCACACCAATATTTTCTGGGTTATATGGTACAGTGGTCTCTTTTTTGATTCCAGCTTCTTTGTCGAAGTCAATGAAATCATTGGGAGTGAACTCTCCTCCATTGTCAGATCTGAAGATTTTGATCTGCATTCTAGTTTGTTTTTCTACTAGAGCTTTGTAATCTTTGAACATGTTAAAACCTTGACTTATATTTTTCAGAAAATAAATCCATGTTTTGCCAGAAAAATCATCCATAAAGATGATATAATACAAGTAACCACCAAGAGAAGTTATAGGCATTGGTCCACGTAAATCAGAATTATGTACAAGATGTAATACCTTACTAGTTCTACTTTTGTTTGAAGGGAATGGTCCCTTCACTTGTTTTCCGCTTGCACACCCTTGTCAAACGCCATTATTATCAAATCTAATTTCTAGCATTCCGGAAACCACCTTTCTCACATGAGGTAATGCTTTGTAGTGCAAGTGAGCGAACCTTTGGTGCCAAAGATCACTTTGATGATTGATGTCACGGATTAGAGCATGAATAGGTCTTCCATTGATTTTGTATAGACCTTCACATCTAGATCTCAGAGTGAGGGCAGATCTCATGTTGGATCTCAATGGCCAAGTGAGAACTTTACCATTTATGAAAACAACTTTCATTCCTTTATCTTCTAAAGTTGATATGGACACAAGATTCTTCTTTAAACTGGGTACGTATAAAACTTCTTGAACAATCAAAGTTTTACCTTGATCCAAATGGAAAGAAACAGAACCAAATCCCTTTATGGGAAATGTAGGGTTATCTCCAAAATGATCTTCAAATTTGTGTCCCTCTCAACCAGATTAGAGAGTACTTCTTTGTAACCGGTAAAGTGCCTTGAAGCACCACTATCAACCAACCATCTATCACAAGAATCTATAGGAGATGAACTAGAAAGAGCAGAAACAAGAAAGTACTCTGGTTGAGTCTCAACTGCATTATTATCATACCTTTGGTTCCTTGAGGAACGATAGTTTCTTCTGCGAGCATAAGGAGCTTCTCTTCTTCTTCTGTAATCAGATTTGTTGGAACGATTGTTGAAGTTAGATTTTGATGCTCTTTTGTTCTCTGAACAGACACGAGCATAATGGCCATGCTTGCAACAATTGTAGCATTGGACTTTCAATAAGTCTCCAGTCCATTGAGAGGAGTTGTTGGGAGCACGGTTTCTCGAAGAGTGAATTCCTCTTCTTCCTTTCTTCTTCTTGCCTTGTACAGCAAAGGCAATAGGTTCTCTTTCCTCATGCTTAGGAATTCTCCCTTTGGAAATCATTTTGGCTTCTTCTTGACCACACTTTCCCAGAAGCTCATCAAATGCGGGAAACTTATCATTGTTGTTGATGGTAGCAAGAAAAGCCTCCCGAGAAGAAGGAAGACCTCCTACCATAATAAGCACCAGTTCTTTGTCAGGAACGGCTTCGCCAAAAGTTGACAGCTGATCTTTGATTTTTTATATCCTCATGAAGTATGCTTGAATGGTCTCTCCTCTATTCATTTTAATATCCCTGAGTTGATTCAATGCCAGAATTTGACTCAAGTTGTTCACTTGATACATTCCTATCAACTTGTCATACATTTCTTTAAATTTCTTGAGGTTGGCAACAAAAGTGATTAGGTTGTCTCCAAAAGAGTTAAGGATAATCCTTTTAGCCTTGACTTCTTTCTTGAATATGGGTTTGATAGCAGCATGGCAGTTTTCAACTGGTTTTGCTATCTCTCCCTCAACATACAAAAGAACATCATGTTCCTCAAGAGTAATATCCAATTTGGCCTTTTCCAAGGGAAAAAGTTTGAAGCATCAAGCAGCTTCTCTTTATTCTTAAAATAAAAGGAAGATATCTTGATCTGCTCAAAATTTCAGTGGCAAATAGAGAGCAATAGCAAGAGGTATATTAGCAGAAAATTGACTGCAGAAGGAGTGGACAACACTTGATATTTCAGCAGAAAAATGGGCTGCAAGTAAAGTGGACAGCACACAGAAAATGACTTGTAACTGGAGTGGACTGCAAGCAGAAAATGAATTGTAAATGTAGTGGACAACAAGCAGAAAATGAGTTGTAAATGGAGTGGACAAGCACAAAATGAGTTGTAAATGGAGTGGACAGCAAACCGAAAATGAGTTGTAAATGGAGTGGACAGCTAAGTTACCAGGAAATACGGACCTAATCTCCCAGAAACGTCATTCGGCATTTCGGATCCTGGAACAGGTACGAAACGCTGGAAAAACGGCTTTGATACATATCCTTAACTTTTTAAATTTTTGGAAACGGTAAGTTAAAACTCTGAAACATTTTTATGGTGTTTTTGGTAAAAATGATCTGTTTCCTGGAAATTTGAATACATATCACTATTTCTGAAAACGGATCCAGCGAAAAAAAAAAAAAAAAAAAAAGTTTCACGATTTCATGATACGGATTTGCCAAAGTAAAAAATGTTTCACAAATTCATGAAACGGGTTGCTTGAAATGGCCATTGGGAAGAGGTTTTTATTTTGTTTTCACTTTGTTTTTTTATGTGCCAGTCATTGTTGAATCTTAACCTATTAACTTTTAAGTTATTAACCTTGCCTGATTAACCTTTTACCGACTGTGGGAGTTGTCGTTGTTCAGTGGAGTGAGCCGACTGTGGAGTGTGGAATGCGCCGACTATGGGAGTCGCCGTTGTTCAATGGAGTGAGACGATTGTGGAGTGTGGAGTGTGGAGTGAGCTGACTGTGGATTCAAGTTTCAATCGTTCGAGCTAACCATTGGTAAACCTCAAAAAAAAAATGAAGCTTTAAAAACTACCACAGTGCCAGCTAAAAAAATTTATCTCTAACCGTTGACCAGGAAATTGCCATTTTATTTTATGGGAGTGTTTTAAAAGTATGGATCTTGAAGCTTCCTCGTGGTCTATGGCATGCAAATAGTTCATATAAATAAGTTAGTAATGAACACCTTTACATATTGTCATTTTAGTTTCCAGAATCCATATATCAGTTTATTATATTTTATTATTGAATGCTAATAAGAACATTGATGTAATCTACAACGTGAGATTATATTATGCAATGTATTTGTCAGATGTTAAGAAACCCAAAATATTTCAAGTGCAATTTCAGTTTTCACATCAAGCCTATTGTAATTGTCTCTATTTGTCACATTCATTTACTATTCCAACAGTCAACTCTATTCAGTGCAAAACAGTTTCCCAATTCTAAATATCACCTCTATTCATTGAGACTTTTAATATGAGTACTAACAAATGGACAAGTAAAAGTAGTCAATAAGTCCCTGGATGGGTATCTTCACAAGTCACTCTCCAGAAATCATTATTTGGTTGTCACTTGGTATTGACATCTGCAGTATTTGACTCCCTCCTCCCTTGTGGCAGCTACATTTTAGTTTAGGCTATGTTTCTTTATAGGCCCTCCAATTTCTAGGGTTTTCAAATTTCTTTGGATAATGTACTTTTAGACCATGTTTATAACTTTATTACATTTCTTTTCATTGTGCTCTTGCACTTGCTCTTCATTTCATTTCACTTCTTTTAGGGATGCTTTTGGCACCTATCTCTTTTGGTTGGTTGTTATTTCTAGTTGTAGTGTTTGACCTATTTTGGTCTTTAGTGGATATTAATACAAATTTCAATATCAATTTCTATCTTCATCTACCAAATATTTCCCTATCAAGCTTACTGATCATATGAATTATTCTTTTGTTTTTAACAGACAAAGATATAAATTATGATCATCTGGTTGTTGGTCTAAAAGCAGCGCTAGAGAATGAGACATTGAGGCATGGTGAATAACTCACATAGATTACATGTCCAATCATTGGTTTTGATAATGATTATTCTTTTTCAAGGCTTGAAACTTGTTTTGAAATGCGTATTTGTCAATTTTATTTTGCAGTTTCATTTACATCATTATCATGGCAACTTCAACTTCAACCATTCATGAAGCAGAGGAAGTGGAATATGAAATTGAATGTCCCTAAAGTTGATCTAAAGTCACCACTTTGGAAATATGTAAATGTTGTTAGAAAGATCCAAGGAGGGGGATCATTGGCATGGGTTTGCGGTGAGTGTAAAAAGGAGTATAAGGGATCATACACCCGAGTGAAAGCACATTTAGTTGGGTTAAAAGGCGATGGGGTTTGAATATGCACTGGCCCATCTAAAGAGAATGGGACAAATGGAAATGGTTTAAGCAAGGCAAAACTTGCAAAATATCAGAAAGAACAACCAAGGCAGATGCTAAAGCAAATGAGGCAAATCCTGCCTCTCAATTTAAACAACCAACAAGGTTGGGAGCATCCTCATCAAAGCCTCCACTTCCTCTCATGGAATTATATGGAATTATAAGTTCAAAGCAGTCTAATTTGGGACTGCGTGAAAGAAGTTTTAATAATGATGCTCTAGAGACGGCAGATGCAAATATAGGTCAATGATTTTATGTAAACGGTCTTCCCTTTAACCTTGTGTGATCTCCATACTGGGCAAAGATGATAAAAGTAGTGAATGAAGCCCCTAAAGGGTACAACAGCCCTAGATATGAGAAGATCCGCACTACAATATTGAGTGTCGAGAAGTTAGATTTGGGGGCTATATTAAGCCCCATTTGTAATTCATGGCGCATTCCAGGGGTGTCCATCATTTCTGATGTATGAAAAGATCGAAGGAATGGGCCCTTAATCAATGTGATTGCTCAGAGCCTAAAGGGGGCAATGTTTTTGAAGGCAGTGGATTGTGAGGGCAGATGAAAGATTCCCAATTCATTGCTGACATTTTCATTGAAGCAATTGAATTGGTGGGGCCAAAAAATGTTGTCCAGGTAATAACTAACAATGCAACAGTGTGTAGAGCAACAGGCCTAATTATTGAAGGCAAATATCAGCACATCTTTTGGACCCCTTGTGTTGTACATTCATTGAATGTTAAACAAGATGGGGAAGCAAATTGAGAGGATTCGAGTTATTTTTGAAGAGGCAAAAGAAATTCAAGCTTTCATCACAAACCACCACGTCCAAGGGCATCTATAGGGAATTTGCAAAGTTGGAGCTGCTTAAAGTACCTAAACTTTAAAGTTTATTTCATAAATTCTAATTTCTATGACTCTAAATTCAAATATGTAAATTGGATTCTCAAATGTCATGATTCATGAATCATAATAGTTATTTTATTATGATTTTTAATTTATTGAAAGTTGAAACATTGACAATTTGGCACTTGCAGGTTGCCGAGACTCGTTTTGCTTCTCACATCATAGTCTTAACAAGGCTTATGCGGGTGAAAGAAGCATTTCAATCAATGGTATGCAGTTCTCTTTGGAATCACTTGAAGCAATCCCAATATGATAAAGCACAAGAAGTGGAACGGTTAGTTGTTGATGATGAATGGTGCAATATGGTGGAGTACCTCTTGGCATTTACTAAGCAAATTGTGGATTTGCTCCCCCTGTTTGACCTAGATTTGCTTATTTTGGGAGAGGTTTATGAGTGCACTGATTCCATGATAGAGAAGATAAGGGTGGTTATAAATGCCAAGGAGAAGGACCCAGATGAATTCTTTTACAAAGAAGTAAAAGATATATTGACCAAAAGGTGGAACAAGATGAGCACCCCATTGCACCTTTTGGCCTGTGCAGTGAATCCAAAATAGTATGCTACAGAGATGCTAAGTGACCCAGAAAAAACTGCACCAAACAAAAACCCAGAAGTCTCACAAGGATTTAAAAAGGCTTTTAGAAAGCCTTTTGTAGATCCTGAAATTAGGATTCGGATTCGTTCAGAGTTTGTTCATTTTGTGGGATCAGAGGGTTGAGGTTTTGATATTGAGTGTATGCGGGACAAGACCAAATTAAGTCCAATTGATTGGTGGAAATACTATGGTGGGGAACTTCCACATCTCCAAAAATTGGCCAATGAGATCTTGTCAAAGGTTGCTAGTTCCTCTTTAGCAGAAAGGAATTGGAGTACATATTGCTTCATCCATTTAGTGAAACGAAACAAAGTGGGCTCTAAGAAGGTTGACAAACTAGTGTATGTTCATTCAAACTTTCGCCTTTTGTCACACAAGAGAGACGAATACAAAGTTAAGGCCGCCAAACTACGAGATGTGGAACCAGAATTGCCTGAATTGGATATGACGTTGAATGCCAGGTCTCATATGACTTTGTTTGATGAGGAGGCACCAATAGGTGGACATAAAAGCAATACTCCCGCTTCTGGAGAGGATGCGGTTCTTAGTGACAGGAATGAAGACATATTTGATGATATGTAAATGTAATTTAGGGTGGTGTTTTAAACTTTTGAACAATGAATATTAAATACCATAATATGCCATATGAATTATGAATAATGATAGTACACTGTCAGTCATAGTTCAATTTGTACTTTGTAATATGTAGTGTGCATTATTAATTTTGGTGATGATGTTGTAACTTGTCATGTTGATGATTGAAATTTGAAACAGAAACATGATGATATGTTGAATCATGAATGTTATAATAATTATTAATGATGATGACAATGCTTATGTTGAATTGATGATGATGATAGATGATAATTGATGATGTATTTTTAGTTATAGAATCTACATTCTAAGAGATGAATGGTAATATGAAATTCTTATTTTTTTATATATATGTGTGTGTGTGTGTGTGTGTGTGTCGTTTCCTTGTTGTATCGTATCCAGATTTTTTGAAAATTTGTCGTATCCGTATCCATTCCTGTATCTGTTTCAATGCAACTTAGGTGGATAGCAAGCATAAAATGAGTTGTAAATGGAGTGGACAACACTTGATATCTTAGCCATAGTTCCACCAAGTTTCTGGGACGTGGGGACTGTTGAAAAGTGTAACTAGGTTCAGTCTTCATAATGACATGTAATTGTGATTTTATGTAAAGAAATGTAGAGAAGAAAAATAAAATATTGTAATGCTTGCATCATGGGTTTCATGAGCAAGAAATTTTAATTTTAAGTCAAGCCTCCAATTGAGAGCCTTTAGGAATTTTGTCATCTAGTCATAAAAGAACAAAAGAGTCATTGTCATGTAATGAAGTCATGTTACACATTGTATAGAGTCACACTTGTCCATATAAAGTATTCCTCCAAGACCATGTCACTAGCCCTCTCCAATTTGGCCTACAACGAATGAATAACCTAGAAGATGATGTCGGCTCTCCTCCTTATGATCATGTCAGCCTAAAGGACATGAGGCGGGGTATATATATAGCCACACTCAACCTCACTTAAAGGCAAGCAATTTCAGTGAAGAAGAGCCTCCAAACATAAGTGCGAAGAAAGGATTAGAACTAGAAGAGAAGAGCGAAGAACAAAGAAAGGATAGCGAAGGGAGAGATTCTTCTAGGTTTCTGATTTAGGGTTATATACTCTCCCATGTAAGAAAGAAGAAGGACCAAAGGCATAGAGAGAAGATCAAAGAACTTGATGTTGCATTGAGGTAACCTTGTTTGGGTATAGGATCTCGCAGAAGGAAGCCAAGGAGAAGTGCTATAGGTCTCCCTCTTGAAGAGACTAATCAAGGAACATAGACTATTCTAGGGTTTCTGAAATAGGGTTAATCTAAGAGACCGAAATTCTCTAGGGAAATTGAGAAGAACAGTGTGGAGAAGTAGAGACCGAGATTCTCTAAGAAGCCGAGGAGAGAGTAGAGGCAAAGATTCTATAGAAGAAGCTGAGGAGAAAGAGTAGAGACCGAGATTCTCTAGAAGAAGTTGAGGAGAGCAGTTCGAGATCTAGAAGTAGCCGAGAAAGGGAAGAGGCAGAGCATCAAGGCTAGTGACAAGGGTCTTGGGAGGACACTAGAGTCAAGGGCCTTTGTCATGGTCCTGGTATTCGCCAATCAGAAGAATTTTTTATTGGGTTTTCCTCTCAAAGAGTGAGAGATTTTGGCCCTGACTGACAAGCCTACATATTGTGTCTCTTGTCTTCTATTGTTTATTTGGTAATTGTCTTGATGAAAAGAAGACATTAATAATATAACGAAGAGAAGATCATAACTCAAGAAGTAAAGTATATCACAAGCAATTATCAAGAAGAGAAATCTCCTAGCCATTGATGCCCTAGATTTCTCAACACAGGGGAGTAGGGAAACACAAGAGCGGCCTATGCAAAAGCTCCCCACCAATTATAAGGAAACCTAGGGGACGTCGCGTTGAAGAAAATGTAGCTAGGTTCGGTATTTATACATGTAATTTTGATCTTTGTACTCGTCAAGAAAAATAAATATTATTTTTGTAAATAATAAGAATGAGTTTCGTGCTCATTCCATAGGTCTAGGAAAGTCAAAAACTCAAAGACATGTGTAAGGAGCTCTTCTTGAGCCTTCATGTAATGTATATGGGTCAACCAAATGTATCAGAACAACCCTCCAAGACCAGCACAATCTTCTTAAAGACAAGCAAGCAAAACGATGAAAAAGCATAGTCAAGTCGGCTAGCAAAAGAAGTAAAAGGGAGTCATGTCGGCTCACAAGATGAGACACATCGGTTCATAGGTCCATGTCAGCCTGAATACATGGTCAAACACCTATAAATAGGCAGCTAAAGTCACCGCAAAAATATAGAACACAATCTCGCAATTCTCTGAGGAAGCTCGAATGAGATCAGGGTCTGCAACCTCGCATGATTTGAAGATGTATACTCCCGGATGACTACAGTCAGAATACTATCTTGTTACTTCGCAGGAAATCTCACTCACCTCTTGAGTATATGTTTCGATGCATTGCTAATACTCCTCGAAGGAAAGAAATGATACAAGTCTCAGCGCTATGACAATGCAGTCACAAGTGACTACACTCTCGACATCAAGGATCTATGTAAAAACTTGTTTCAGCGTAAATATATAATAGAATCAGTCACTATCTTGATGACTATTGTCTCTAAGTCTCGGTGCATTCGAAATGAAGAGGATCTTTGTGATCTCTGTATAATGATGTATCAGCAACGAAGCTCATAGCTATGATGAGTCTCTCACTGGAAGTACAATATTCTCAGTGATGAGTGTCTTCATGATGCAATGATGATGATGGTCTCAGAGATATGAAGAAGAGGATTGGCGCCTTGGTCTTGGAGTGGCTCAGTTAGTCAAGGTTCATGGTCTTGGTGTTCGTCAATTGGAATCTCTATAAGAAACATTTTGTGCAGGTTTTCCTCTCCAAGAGGGAGAGGTTTTGGCCCTGGTAGAATGTCAACATCTTGTGTTCTTTTCTCTTTGTTATGATAGCTATTTAATGATCTAAAGGAGACACATTAATGTTAAAGAATATGCTAACACATTAAACATTAATCGTTATCATGTAAAGAAGAATCTCATTAACCTCATGCCCCAGATTCTTCAACATGGGATCAGAGTTATGGTTGCAGTTTAAGGAAGGGCATAAAAGAAACAAAAACAGTATAAAACAGTAAGACAAGTCAAGATCAATCTCAGTTAAAGTGAAGTCCCAATACTGGTGCTCAAAAGTCGGATCACTATGAATATTCAGATGGTACAGACAGGTACAGGATCTCGGTGATGAAGTTCAATGGTATATTTGAACTCCTCTATCAATCTCGATGAGCACAGCATGATATCTCAGCATAAAATCATAATACTCTCGATGAAGGAAGAGAATATACAATGTCGGCATCACGGTCACAGTCATTGCAGTCACTATGATACAATCTTGGCATGATATTCAAATCTCCACATACAGCCCTAATCTCGGTATATGTAAATCGCAAACTTAACAGTAACACACACAGTATCTTCACATATACACTAATCCTTGTTTTGATATAACTATAATTACAGCCTCGCATAAATGGAGAGGATCACGCTGAAGCACTCATGGGCTCGGCATACGTAAAGGATCATATACTCTTAGCATAGTTATGATGATAAGGATCTTGGTGATCCTTTAATACTCTCTGTCTTGACATTCGAGTAATTAAGCAAACTCAGTCACAATGAAGGCAGAATCTCAATACAACTATGGGTAGATACGTATATCAATATGAAGAAGATCTGAGTGAAGCTATAGCAATGGAGCAGCATTCATTCGGTGACAAGTTCGGGCTCACAAACATTGTGCTTCTCTACACAACTCGTATAATAGACATCACTGTCACATTACAATGTCATATTGATATACTTGTCAGAATCTCAAATCTGAACATGATCTCAATAGCATGGTGCTCGGATCAGAATATGAATCTCTCAATATCATAGTCATAGTTTGGATGATGCTCATACACTCCTGGAAACATTGAGTGTGATAAAGTCCACTTGTGGGATAGCAATATCTCTAGCATAAAAGGAGTCGAAAGTACCTTGAAGATGATTAGGAGTCAAGATGATCTCAAGATCATAAAGCAGTTTTGGTGATGTCACAATCACAAAAGTCATAATGCTAGAAGGTCTCCAAAGAAGTTTTGGTAAAAGGATAATAGTGGTTCATGATGGGTAGCTCAAGCAAGCATCAAGGTGAAGATCTCCTCTTCACATGTCAAGTAAGTACCTCTCATGTTTAATCAATTTTTGATTTAATGACTTTGGTTTGCAAGGGAATGGAAATGCTAGAGGATAGTCATAATCCTCATGACAAGGTCCTTGCATGAAATAAGGACAATAGCTATGGTCCTCATAGATGAATGAAGTCATTGAATAAGGTTTCCTTTGAGTTCATGAAGGTAGACATTAGGGAAGCTAGTAGAGGAATCATGAACATTATAAGAAAATTCAGCTCCTTCAGGATGGAAGGAGCTGAATAAGAGGGAGTAGAAATCTTTAAGTTAGTCTCTCTCTATAAGTCTCTTTTTGGGCTCTTAGATCCTACATAGAATGCGACAACAATATATTATAGGATGTGGTGTAGCATCATGAAAGAAACAAGATCTCGTGACATCATCATGAGGGTGACTAAATTTTCAAGGATAAGTAAGATACCTCAATCAACATCTTAGGGTTTCTATGAAAGATTGCAAGTTGTGAGCAACAACTTTGCGGAACTCAAACATTTGAAGAATGCTCATCATGCAACAAAAGGGAAACATTTGTTGGATAGGGATCTTTAAGATTCTCTGATGGAATCTTCACTAGAAGATTCACTAATCCAGGGATGAAGCAAGTGTTTTAATAGAAACTCCAACCTGTGGACTTCATGAATAACGATATGATGATGTAAGAGCAGTTCAAGGGATTAAAGCTCTTTCAATCAAGGAAGTTGTTGAAAGAAGCCTAGACAACCTAAAGGTAAAATGAGGTATATATACGTGTATTTAAGTTTTATAATGTCATGTCGTATGGTTGCAGATCAATACTTCTATCTTGAGAAGCATGGTCGAAGGAAAAGGATCTCCTTCTCTGAAAGGATGCAGAAAGACATAAGTCACACTAGATGAAATCAACATAATGTCCTCATATGAAATATGAGGTGGTTGACTACAAGTATAACTCTGAGTAGAAAACTCTAAAAGACAGCTTTGTATGGAATGTGTAAGGAAAGAAGAGATCGTGGGATATGCAACCCTAATGAAGGCAATCAACGTCTAAAAAGATCAAGAAGACTTGACTAGAAAAATCTCCTAGAAAGATATGAAGACTCTGATGGAAAAGATGTAGACCCTTGACAATGGATATCTTTGGGAGATGTGTCAACGTGAATGCAGGATGTTGATACCTACAAAAAGATGTCATGGTGAAGAGCCACCTAGTAAGGTACGATTTGATTTAATGATATATTTGATTTCTTGAATAATATCTAGATAAGTTCATGCAGGGGTACTTGCAAGTACAACTAGCATTCATGTGATGAATGGAAGAAGCATGATGAGAAAGAAGTAGTAATATGACGAAGGTTCCAGATATGAAGAAGGCCACTTTCCATGAAGAAAGGAATGACATGACGAACTAAGGAGGAAAGTGATCGATGATTGTTTCCCTACAAGAAAGAAGCTCAACTAACTTTCATGACATCAAGGAGAAAAGTTGATCAAGCAACGGAAGGACCCACGAAGAAGAAGTTATTGATGTATAGAAAAGTCCCTAGCTAAGAAGGAGCACTGACAGGTCTTTGATCAAGAGGGAGCTTGGATTAGATCACCCCTGATTAAAAAGGAGTGACAGTTGTGCTTTTCTATTTCATGTGTCATGCACTAGACCAGGACTAACAGCCGCAAGTCTAGGTGAAGGCCATGAATGGAAATGTAGACACATGATAGACACAACATTCTTGTCTTCAATTTAGAAGAAAGAATGGAGGATTGGGTAATTATCTGGCATTCGATACTCTTTGAGGATGTGTAGGGCATCCAAGACAAGAGTAGGCAAGACGATCGATATTCTTTGAGGGCTGGAAGCCCAAGACAATAATAGTCCTAGAAGATCATACTCAATGAACACCCGGGTGGGTATGTACCTTGAGAGACAATGACTAAGGTGTCTATAAGTCATTGGTCTTGCCAACATTGTGCTCTGATTTTATGAGAGATAGAGTTGTTAGTCAAGGCCTTGCTATGAACAATATTGGTTACTATGATGCTATACAAATGGATTACCAATCTGATTCTTCTTATGAGAAATTCTTCAGATTGAGAACAACCAAGTACCATTGTAAATACCTCCCTAGTTAAGAGGGAGTGTTGAAGAAAATGTAACTAGCTTCGGTATTTATACATGTAATTTTGATCTTTGTACTTGTCAAGAAAAATAAATATTATTTTTGTAAATTATAAGAATGAGTTTCTTGCTCATTCCATAGATCTAGGAAAGTCAAAGAGTCAAAGACATGTGTAAGGAGCTCTTCTTGAGCCTTCATGTAATGTATATGGGCCAACCAAATGTATAAGAACAACCCTCCAAGACCAGCACAATCCTCTTAAAGACAAGCAAGCAAAACAATGAAAAAGCACAGTCAAGTCGGCCAACAAAAGAAGTAAAAGGGAGTCATGTCAGCTCACAAGATGAGACACATCAGTTCATAGGTCCATGTCAGCTTGAACACATGGTCAAACACCTATCAATAGGCAGCTGAAGTCACCGCAAAAATACATAACACAATATCGCAATTCTCTGAGGAAGCTCGGATGAGAACAGGGTCTGCAACATCGCATGATTTGAAGAAGTATACTCCCAAATTACTACAATCAAAATACTATCTCGTTACCTCGCAGGAAATCTCAGTCACCTCCTGAATATATGTTTCGGTGCATTGCTAATGCTCCTCGAAGAAAAGAAATGATACAAGTCTCAGCACTATGACAATGCAGCCACAAGTGACTACACTCTCGACATGAAGGATCTATGTAAAAACTTTGTCTCAACTTATATAAATAATAGACTCGGTCACTGTCTTGATGACTACTGTCTCTAAGCCTCAGTGCATTCGAAATGAAGAGGATCTTTGTGATCTGTGTATAATGATGTATCAACAATGAAGCTCATAGCTATGATGAGTCTCTCACTAGAAGTACAACATTCTCAGTAATGTTGCAACAGTAATGAGTGTCTTCATGATGCAATGATGATGATGGTCTCGAAGATATGAGGAAGATGATTGGCACCTTGGTCTTGGAGTGGCTCAGTTAGTCAAGGGTCATGGTCTTGGTGTTCGTCAATTGGAATCTCTATAAGAAAAATTTTGTGCGGGTGAGGGAGAGGTTTTGGCCCTGGCAGAATGCCAACATCTTGTGTTCTTGTCTCTTTGTTATGGTAGCTATTTAATGATATAAAGAAGACACACTAATGTTAAAGAATATGCTAACAAGTTAAACTAATAGTTATCATGTAAAGAAGAATCACATTAACCTTGTGACCCAAATTCTTCAACACATCAGGATCTTTAACACTAGGGACCCCGACAAGAATAGTAAAATACTAAAGAATTATAAATATATCATTGAAATTTTCTAATTTGATTGTCTTTATTGTTATATAACACTTGCATCATGAAGGATAAATCGATGAATCATATAACTAAAACAAATTTAAAACGAAAAGCATGATACAATCACACATGTCACTATAACATTGTACAATGAAAACAAAAGTTTAATCCATATTGAAGTTCCAACTGTGAATACTGAATATTGAAATAAAAGTCAAGTCTAATACATCAAGATTCAAATTTTTATAGAGTCAAGTCTAATATATCATATATCAAGATTCAAAACAAACTAAAGTCTACAACTAAAGTCAAAAACAAAAAAGAAGAAAACATAAGAACATATCAAATGACAAATGAACATAATTTCTCAAGCTAATGCCCCGCTAAACTCTACATCTAGTTGATGCATGAATAAATCATGATCAACTTGTTGAAGGAAATGTAACTAGGTTCGGTCTTCATAAATGTACTTTTGATATTTATATTTATTCAAGAAAAGAAATATTATTTTTATAATATATGTCAATGAGTTTTTTTCTCATTGAAATAGGTCTAGCACATGTTAAAGTGCTATAGGTGAGTCAAAGAGTCAAAAGAATTATGTTGAAGACCTTAAGGGCATGTTACTAGAGGTATACTTATGTATTAGAGTCAAAGAAGACACCTCTAAGCAAAGTCAAGTCTCCTCCAAGCAAAGGCACCATGAAAAGAAGCAATCTGAATTATATATGTCAAGTCAGCCTGCAGTTTTCTAGTCACCCTTCAAGTCGGCCTAAAGGAGGGACAGTCCTCTATAAATAGAGGTTGTCCACTCCATTATAACGTCAAGCATTCCTCTCTAAAATCAACGAAGGTAGGAAGTCAAGAAAAGGGTAAACAAAGGACAAAGAAAGGGTTTCCAAGAGCAGCGAAGAAGAAGGGTACACAACCGAGCCTAAGAGGACTGTTTCTAGGGCAAGCTACAATCACATGTGCGAGGAAAAGGAAGGTTGCCTGCAGTCATAACAGCAACAATATCACAGTCAACATATCTCATCATTTGGGCTAGCAACATAGAACAAAATATCACAAATCACAGTCTAGCACGCGTGACTGTAGTTTTCCCTAGAAACAATCCTCTTAGGCTTGGTTGTGTACCCTTCTTCTTCGCTGCTCTTGGAGACCCTTTCTTCGTCCTTTGTTTACCCTTTTCTTAGATACCAACCTTTGTTGATTTCAGAGAGGAATGCTTGACGTTATAATGGAGTGGACAACCTCTATATATAGAGGACCGTCCCTCCTTTAGGTCGACTTGAAGGCCGATTAGAAGACTGCAGGACGACTTGACATATATCACAGTCAACATATCTCATCATTTGGGCTAGAAACATAGGCCTAAAGGGCCTCCCACTCAAGCGAAGATACAAGGAAGAAAAGCGAAGTTAATAAGGTTGTTCTAAAGCCTATTACAGTCACAAGATAGAAGAGAAGGAGGTTGTCTATGTTGTCATAACAGCCCTCCCATTCCAGTAATGTAAGTTCATTGGTTGGTGAAGAGAAGGAAGGGATCATTATAAGGAAAGGGTCTCATCAAAGGTATATCTTCTAGAGCAAGTGTAACAAGGTTTACCAACAATTGAAAGAAGAATGAAGTTCCAGAAGAAGGAGGACGAAGTGTCGGGGAACGAAGGGTCGAAAGAAGGAGTGTCAGGAACAAAGTGCAGAAAGGAGAAAGGACTTGGCTTGTGCTTGGAGGGCAATCTAGTCAAGGGTCTAGGGTTTGGCATTGATCAATAAGAAGCTTCAAAAAGAGAAATTTACCAAAGGGTTTTCCTCTCAAGAGAAGAAAGGATTTGGCCCTGGCAGCGAGCCAACATCTTGTGTTCTTGTTCTTATGTTTTTGATAGCAGTTTGATGAAGTACGCATTTATTAGAAGAAGAATAAGATTAAGCTAATGAGAAAAAGTAAAAAGACTCCACAAATTGTTATCAAGTCAAGAAGAATCAAGCTACACCTAATTGCCCTTGATTCTTCAACACAACCATGTGACATGTCACCATCTGAATCAGATCACTTGCATTCTCAAACACGCTAAGTGGCACACCAAGCAACCCCATCTGTGTCTCATCAAGTACCTCCTCCATATCTAATTGTGCATCATCCTCTAGATCAACATCCCATCATGTTGTTGGTCCCTTCAAATATGAAATAACCAAAAAACTCTTCCCCCCACCGATTCGTAGTATAATTATAATATTTTATAAAAAAAAAATAGGGGTTTGACATTTTTTAATGATTTGACCTCAATTTTTTTGGAAACGCAGGAAACGTTTCCTCTTTTGGGAGGAAACGTCCCCCCTTCGAGTTTCCTCACGTTTCCATTTTTTGGGGATGTGGGGAAACATTCCCCATACGTCCTCATGTCCCCGGAGCACGAGGAAGCACAGGGATGTGTTTCCCAGGTGGGGGAACGCGTCTCCATGGAACACTAATCTTAGCAGAAAATAGGCTACAGAGAGAAGGAATAACAAGAGATTTTCCAGCAGAAAATGGGCTGGAGCAGCACTAGTCTTTTTAGGTTTGTCTTCACCAAAGCTCTGATACCATGTTAAAATTCAAATGTTCTATGTTGTTACAATCTCTTAAATTATGAACTTCTTTATGTTGCAATATAAGTCAAGTAATTGTAGATAGAACATAAACCACATAAACCATATCCACAATAGAAGATAGCCAAGAACTCAATGAGACATAGATAAGTTAGGTCAATGACTAGAGCAAAACCCACAAGGAGAAATCCAACTAGTTCTTCTATTAGAAATCAATTGTTCAGTAGAAATAAAAAGTACAATGAGAGAATGAAGAAGTTCACCCAAATCTGAAGAAGATCTCTGATAGCAGTAGCTGATGCAATCATTGAATCACTTTGGCTCTCCAGGAACTGCTCTTGCTCTTCAAGACTCTCTCTCTCACAACCTTCCTCTAGACTCTCCAACTCTGTCTCTCTCAAGTTCGAATTCTCCTTTCACAAACACAAGTGTGTCAAGTGAGAATGAGAGGCACAAATCTATTGAAAGAGCAAGGAGGTCGAATTCATGAGGGAGTAACTCTTATGCCTTGTGGAGTTACACATGCCAAAATAGGAGTGTAACTTATGCCATAAAGAAGAGGTGTGTAACTTATGCATTTAGGAAATAAGTGTAACTTATGCCATTAAGGAGAGAAGTGTACCTTATGCATTATGGAGAGTAACTTATGCCATTAAGGAGGTGTAAGAGGAATCTTTTTCTGACAAGTCATTAAAGTGTGTAAGAGAGTGTAAGAGGTGCGTAAGAGCATTAAATAGAGGGAGAAATGAATCCATTAAGAGGGAGAGAGAGTAACATATGCATTAATTGAGGAGAGTTACATATGACATGATTGAGAGACTTGAATTTCTTTTTAATAATAATATAATAATATCATAAAGAGGATAATAGTAATAATAATAATATTGATGATTAAGGTAAAAATTAAACAATTGAGATTGATTAAGGACAAGCTAAGTGATTTTCCATCATATATATAAGATTACGAATTGATGGAAAGTGATTTACTATTTTTGGAAAGTCATGGTTGCAAAGATAGACATGAATTTCTATTTTTAGAAAATCACTCTAGAAAGGCCAGAAATGAAATTTTATTCTAAGGAAATTCATCTGAGAGCGCCCAATTTTCAATGCATATGACCTATGGACCCACTCAAAATTCATATTTTTTTTGGAGATCGTATTTTTTTTAAGCTTTTTCTGTATTTCGTCTAGTCTTATATGGGTTTCCGAGTCAATAATCAGACGAGTCTTATACAAGTATGAGTTGTGCAACATTGCAAGAGACAGAGGTGAGGGCATTTACCTGGTTGATTGGGGATGTATCTTATTGCTGCAAATTGCTATCATTTCAAGGCAGGTTGTGTCATTCATTGTTGAATGTGGGAGCTGAGATACCCTCTTCTTGTGCGTTTACATCAGTTGCCAAAATCACGCTGGCTCATACTTCCTGGAGGTTCTTTTGCATTGGTTATGTGGCTATAGCAGAGAATAAGAGCAAAGATTGTACAAGGATTATTGTACAAGAAACCAAACAAAACATTGAAAACTAGTTCGTGGCCTTGGAAGGCAGGTTCCTCTAATTTCTTAGGACTGTAGCTTATGTCCATAATGTTAATGTGACTGTGTATTTTCCAGCCTGCTGTTAATGCAATACATGTTCATGGTTTATGTTAATTTCTGTGAAAATACTGTGAAAGAGTTGTTGGATTGGAGTCTGCTCACTTATTCTTGCCACTGTATTTTTATATATTTAAACAAATAGAAGAAGATCGCACTTACAGCAGTATGCTCTCAATGTGTTTGACAAAATTCCTCACTGAACAAACTTTTAAAAACTCAGAAAACTCAGTGGCCACTTTGGGGAATTTCTAAGTGGGAATCTTGCACTATGTTCCTACTGTTTCCAGCAATTTGCTTTCAATTTTCAAAAAAATTATTTAGGGGATGACAAAATCGTTGAGTTTTCCCCTCACAATGTTGTAACCAAAGATCTAAAGGATCCAACTCATGTAATAGCTTCAAGACATGTTGATGATTCCTCAAGGTTGTACAAGTTTGACAGCTTTGAAACTTCATTGCCTACCTTTGTCTTCTTTGACAGCTTTGAACCTTCATTGCCTACCTTTGTCTTCATTGCTTATGCCAATGACTTGAGCAAACTTTGACACAAGCAATTTAGTGACTTGAACAGTTGAACTAGCACTACTTGCAGTAGCTCTCAAAGAAAAAAATGGTGTGTGGTTTATCCCTTGTCTCATGTAATAATGGTGTGCATCATGGTTGTGACTTAGGTAAGCATCACAAAGATCCATTTCATTTGGTCAATCATTTCAAGTACAAACACCCTTAGAATTTGTTCACATAAACATCATGGTTGTGACTTAGGTAAGCATCACAAAGATCCATTTCTATTTGGTCAATCATTTCAAGCACAAACACCATTAGAATTCGTTCACATCAACATTACTACACCATTACCCACTCCATCTTTTCAGGTGTATGGTACATTCTCACATTTAGTGATAATCACATTCAACACACATGGGTTTATTTCATTAAACTAAAAACTGAAATTTTCTATCTTTTTCTCACTTTCAAAGCATTTGTTGAACATCAATCCAAAAATCTAATCAAGAGTATTTAAACCGATAATGGCAAAGAGTATGTCCATAAGAACTTCAATGAATTTTGCTTAACACATGACTTTCAAATGGAACATATTATGCTCTACAAACCATCGTAGAATAGTGTAGTTTAACATAAAACTTGCACACCTAAAGAAATGGCTAACTATATGGTTCAATCCATAAATTTTGACTCCTCAATTTTGGGCTAAAGCAATTAATTGTGCTAATTATATTTTGGATTGTATTCCTACTAAGGTAGTAATGGATGTAAATCCAAAAAACGCTCAGTCAGTCTAAGATCAAGTCTGATGTAAATCATTTCAAAGTGTTTCACTTTGAAGATTGGGCTCATATTCCAGATGAAAATCACAAAGTAGTGCAACATAAAAGAGAGCAAGGTATTTTTGTTGGCTATTCTGAAGATGTTAAAACATATAGGCTATTTGTAACATCTTGTTTCCTTGAGATAGTTTTTGGCTAGAAAACTACACCAAGGCACCAGTAATGTTTTTGGAAAGAAAGGTTCCTGTTTTATGGATTGCACGACAATATCTTTCAGACATCAAATCAACAGGTTAGCTTCCAACTAAAGGCAGACAACTAATTAAATTGACTGTGGTGCAAGATGGAAAAGGAAAAGGTATAACAGACTTTATAGCATTCATGGAATAATTTGAGACCTATTATTGTAGAAAACGCATAGGAATAATATTCTAATGGTTCTACAATTAAACAAAAACTTCAATTGTATGAAAAATAGACAATAATCTAACCATTTATTCAGAGGTATAATAAAAACAAACTAATTCTATCATAAATCTCTATGCATAACAAAGCATTGCCAGAAGTTAAGGAAATTGATTCTCAATTTCACCTCTAAGGGATATCTCATATAACTTGAAACAATTGCAAAGATGAAAACAAAATGTAAACTTACAAAGGAAAAATAATATAGAAGATTACACGATGCCAATAGCTGAAAGAAGAATCTCTTGATTAAAAACAGTAGTAATATTGTCCTCAGATGCAATAGTACACTTTGACTCTCAGGATCTGAACCCTTTCTTTGAGTTCTTCTTCAGTTTTATATAAAAATATTACAACTGATTATTGTTGCGAAGCAACTTTCTAGGAAGAAACTAATAAAAATAGAAACAGTTTACAAATGTCCAATAGTTGTTCACTTGTCCCTTTTTCCAGCTGAATTTTGTTAATGGACTCAATATCCAAATCTATGCGTAGCTGAAAATAACACTTTCACTTAACAGTGAATGTAAAAATCATACATCAACTTATCTACCATAGTTGGCCCCTTTAACGTTCCACTCATGTTTGAAAAATTGTTGGAATCTTCCCTGGTTCTTAATAAAGCTTCTCTGTATGCATCCAAAGACATCAAACTGCCACTCTGATCCCAACAGGAGGTAAACCCATTTCCTTTAAAACGTTAAATCTGGAATTAAATAAATCAACCTTCTTTTTAACAAGTCTGCATTTATCTTGTGCCTCTTGTACAAAGTTTCTCTTAGTTGAAACTTTATTGACCTCCATGATTACATATGTTTTGTCATCCACACCCAAAGCACTCAGAAGTTCTCAATTTCTGTTGTTCATAAACTTTACTATTTAAGTTGCAATCTAGGGTTTATCTCCTAACTCTCTTTGAATCCTGTCAATGGCCTGCTCGGTATTGTAGACCAGTTTAATTCATCTCCAATGATTATGATGGCTCCCCACAGCTCTGTAACATTGGTCACTATTTCTCCCCAAGAATTTTCATAGAATCTACCAAAGACTGTCTTCCTACTAGCTGATTCCTAAACCAATCTATTTCCTTCTGTAATCTTGCTTTCAAGTCTTGATCAGTAAGAATGGTTGCATTTCTGTTAGCTAGTTTCTCCCTGAGATTACTTATCTCAGTTACAATGTGTATTTTCTTGAGATTTTCAATTTCAATATCTTTAATCAATGTTGCAAACACCAATATTGCATAAAATTGGCAAGGGTCTGGAAAACCAAAAAATTGTAAAAAATGGAAAAATATTGGTAAAAAATGGTAAACATAGGCAAATTTAAGATACCATCAAAATATCAATAAAAATCTTCAAACATTGGCTAGGCCAAAAAATCGTGATTTCGTGATAAAATCAGGATCTTTGAAACACTCTTTAATAGTCAAAGCTTACATCATTTCAGCAAGCTTCTCGAGTGTTGTAGATGATGTAGAAGAAGTTGTTGCACAAATGTGTTCAAACATTTTTTTGTAAGGATTTCAATCTGATGTGCATAATTTTCAAGTTGTATTATGTTCAATTATTAGGGACTGTAATTGTTATTTTTCTTTTTGTACATCCTCTAATTCAAGTGTCTAGACTCTAAACATGTTCAATTGCTGGCATTTTGAGCTTTCTTCTAAGCACTTGAATATCAGTGTCCCTGGATTTGATTAAGGCCTGTATAGCAGAAGAGGGGTCTATTCCCAGCCTAATTATACATTGCTCTAAGTCATCAATCTTCATTTGTTTGGTTCTTGTTGCAATTTTCTCCTGTTTCAACTGATTGGTAACCTCTGCACGCATTGCTTCTAACTTGGGAGCATTTATAGCAGTATCTGTCAAGCTTTTGAAGATCATTTCTCCAGTCTGTCTATGTATGTCAATCTAGTCCGCTAGATGTATCTTCTTCAAATCAATAGTGAACTTTGCTACCCTGTAATCTTTTGAAGTTTTGACAGTTAGAGCGTTTGGTTCCAAAATTGCCATGTTAAGTTGTCCCTTCTCATAGTCCAAGGCAGAGAGTCACCTTGTTTGTGAAGAATCTGAACCTTGCTTCCATAGCTCTGCATAGGCATCCTGTTTCATCTTTAGATTCTTGTTCTTAATTTCCATAAACTGAGAATAAAGATTATCTTGCTTGCCTGTTGTTGAAGGAGATATGCCAGAAGATGATGTTTCTTGGACCACAAAGTTGTTGGCAAGAGTTCCCAGTGGAATGCAGGCTCGCTTGATGTAGCTTGCTCTATGTAGTTGAAACTGAGACTTCCTCTTCTTCAATCTTGGCTTTTTCTACAACCTTTGTTCCTCGTCCTCTATTCCTGAAACTAAGCATGACTGTTGGGTTTCCTCAAATCCTCGCTTGAGCTCCTTTTCCTTTGGTTGTGGTATATCTAGAATAATTGGTTGTGAAGTTTGGCCTACTTCCTAACTTGTTTGTGCAGTCTAAACTGGATCCTTCTCCCATACATCTCTATTTGCAAATTATTCAATCTCTGCTTTGTGGACATGTTTATAAGGGGTTGTTCACTGCTTCACTATCCTTTTTTATATGATTTTGTGAGTATCCTATTGCCAGACTTCTCCTTGGGGAAATTTCATTTGTTTTAGCATCTCCACAACATCCCACAATGTTGCTCGTGTGTTGACTAAGAAAGCTCCAATCTCCTTCTTTAGTTTGAACATAGTTGGACGATTTTTTGACACAAAATGAATGTAATTTGAGTTGACGCTCTTTCTGATATATTCTACTGCAAATTTCCTCTAGGCAAGAAAACGAGAAACCTGTAAGGAGGTAGTTCACAACCATAGATTTGGATTTCTGTAAAATCTTTAAACAATACCAATCACCTACTCTGGTATTTAGCCTAAGTTGTAGAATCTTTTTAAGCTCTAGAAACATTCTAGGAAGAAGCACATCAAATAGAAAATTGTAAGCAACTGACAAAAACTGATTGACAAAGTCAGCAAATCCCAAATTTTGGGGATGCTTTCTCACCACTAGAGTCCAATAAACAACAGAGATGACATTGCCATTCTAACCCACGCCATTGGTTGATGTGACGCCTTGTTGTCCAGGGTCCCACAAGTCACATCACCTATGCAGTATCGAGGGCACAACATGCCTCTTTAGCGGATGCATGTCTCAGTGGTAAACCACTTAGGCACAACTTTGTACCTCCCCCCCATCGCCCACCTCTGTTGAGCATTAAACACTTGGGGGGGGGCAATATAGCTTTACTGTCGTCAATCAAAACAACTTCAATGATGCACTCCAAAAGTTGTGTGGGAATTAATAATGGGCGGCAAGGTGGAAAATATAACTTTTTTGATAATAAAAAAAATATTTGTTTAAATAAATTAATAAACAAGCCATAAATACTGTAATACACTCAAAAACAATTATTGTTACAACATAGTTCATGCTCTAGAGGTTATCTTTAAGTGAGAGGCTCAATTTGATGAACACTTCTTGGTCTCTGTGTATACATCTTCTTTGTCACTTTCTCTTTTTGTTATACTTCTCCAGAGTTACGTGTCATTTTTGGATGATGATTCTTCTACTTCGGATGATAAGCATGCAGCAAAGCCTCTAGTAGGTGATGTAGGCACGCAAGTCAGGAATTGCTCATCAAACCGAACATCTCAGCGAAAGATAACTTTTAAAGCATGAGTTACAAATAACCTATATGCTTTAACATCTTCATAATCACCAACAAAGATACATTTCTCACTTTTAGGTTGCACTGCTTTGGGATTTTCATTTGGAATATGATCCCAAGCCTCAGAACAAAACACTTCCATATGACTTTTACATCACACTTTATCTTAAACGGACCGACATGACTCTTTAGCGGATGTGTGTCCAGCAGTCTACCGCTCGAGAACGACTTTGGACCCCCCTCCCCCACACATTAAACGTTAAACACCCAAAACGGGGGGGGAATATAGCTTTTATGCCACCAATCAAAATGAACTTTCATGATGCGCTCCCAAAGTTGCGTGGGAATTAACAATGGGCAGAAAAGTGAAAAATATGCCTTTTTTGACAAAAAAATGTTTAAATAAATAAACAAGCCATAAATAGGGTAATGCACTCAAAAAAAAATTATTGTTACAACATAACTCATGCTTTAGAGGTTATCTTTAAGTGAGATGCTCAATTTGATGAAAACTTCTTGGCCTATGTGCCTACATCCTCTTCTTTGTCACTTTATCTTCTTGTTCTAGTTCTCCAAGATTTGTATCATTCTTGGATGATGCTTCTTCTTCTTTAGATGAAGAGCATGGAGCAAAGCCTCTAGTAGAAGATGTAGGCACGCAAGCCAAGAAGTGTTCATCAAACCAAACATCTTAGTCAAATATAACCTTTGAAGCATGAGTTACAAATAGCCTATATGCTTTAACATCTTCATAATCACTAACAAAGGATACATTTCTCACTTTTAGGTTGCATTGCTTTGGGCTTTTCATTTAGTATATGATCCCAAGCTTCACAATGAAACATTTCCATATGAATATTACATCACATTTAATCTTAGACCAAGCTTCTTCTGAAATTACACCCATTGCTACCTTAGGGGTATGGTTCCAAATATAATTAGCACAATTGATTGCTTCAACCCAAATCTAAGGAGCTAAATTTATAGATTGAATCATACAGTTAGCCATTTCTTTAAGTGTGCAAGTTTTACATTCAACTTCTCCATTATGCCATGGTGTGTAGGGAATAGTATGTTGCATTCAAATGCCAGGTGTCGGGCGAAATTGATTGAAGTTCTTACTAACATATTCCTCACCTTTATCGATGTGAATTCTCTTGATTGGATGTCCATATTGATTTGCAACTAGTGCTTTCAAAGCAGGAAAATGATTGAAAAAATCATCTTTTAGTTTAATAAAATGACGCATGTGTGTTGAAACTTGAGCATGATCATCAATAAATGTGCACTTAAAAAATATGGAGTGGGGAATGGTCCATTCATGTCACTATGAAGCAATTTAATGGTGCTTTGTTGGCATGAATGACCAAATGGACATAGACCTTTGTGATGCTTACCCAAGACATAACCACAACAGACACCATTATCACATGAGACAGGGAGTAAGCCACATACCATCTGGTGCTTTGAGAGCTGCTACAGATAGCGTTAGTTCAAATGACCAAACCACTCATGCCAAAGTTTGCTCAAGTTATCAATGGGAGCGTTAAAGACATCGGTAGGCAATGGTGGTTCAAAGTTGTCAAATTTGTACAACCTTGAATACTTATGAACATGCTAAGGCTATTACATGAGTAGGATCTTTTATATCTTTAACTATGTTAATTTTAGGTATGTTCTATGCTGAGAGCAAATTTACTTCAATTTTCCATATTAGCTCAATATCAATTCCAGATTAGCAATCACATTTAGCATGATAGTAAAATGCAAATAGAACATAAATATAAATAACAAAAACAAGCCAAGACAAGAGGACACAAGATGTGGCGCCAGCCAGGGACAAACCCCAATGTGGGGAAACATTTGATCAATTCTTCTTATGTTCTTCAATAGTTCAGCAGAGAGAAAGATAGTACATATACATCAGAGGTCAACATTTTGACTTATCAAAATAAGAGCAGAGATCTTCTCTATGAAGATAACACATGAGGTGGCTGATCTAAACTTAGGTGAAGGCATACTACTTCAGCTGATTCTCCAAAGTGATTCCATCACCATGCTGCACCTCATCATCATGCTACACCCGACACTGTGTTGCACCCAATCACTATGCCGCATCCTTCATGATGCACTGTTGTACCCTTCATTGCACTATGCATACTACAATACATCATCATCATGTTGCAACAATGTATTTGTTGCTACATTACTCACATCATGTTGTTGCACCCATCATTATCAAGTTGCATCCAATGTGCTGCACCATAGTGCACCATGTTACTCCATGCACCTTACTGCACCATGTTGCCCATGCACCTTACTACACCATGCTGCCCATATAGCTTACTGCACCATGCTGCCCACATCATTTTGTCACCTATCACACTATGTCCATCATCACTACAATGCAATATTGTATCCAATTACCAGCCTTAGCTGCTTGCTATGGCTTGCAACCTAGCAAAGCAACTAGGCTATAGTTACACTCTTCATGACACAATGTTACTTAAAGGACAGCATTCAAGGTCCTCTCCTATGACAACATTTAGGCAGTGGAGAGTTTCTTTATGATAGCATGAAAGGCTTTTACAAGTAGCACGTAAGACCTCCTTCTGACTGCGTCTTTGACTCTTTCTAAATAGCATATTATAACACCTTTGTTAAGTTTAGGTATGTTCTATGCTTAGAGCAATTTATTTCAATTTTCACAGTTAGCCCAATATCTTTTCCAGATTAGCAATCACATCGGCATTAAAGTAAATTGCAGATAGAACATAAACATAAATCGCAGAAAACAAGCCAAGACAAGAGGACACAAGATGTGGCGCTAGCCAGGGACAAACCCCAATGTGGGGAAACCCTTGATCAATTCTTCTTATATGTTCTTCAATAGTTCAGCAAAGAGAGAGAGCGATAGTACATTTACAACAAAAGTCAACACTTTGACTTATCTAGATAAGAGCATAGATCATCTCTAAGAAGATGATACATGAGATCAGTTGAAGACATGTTGTTTCAATTCATTCTCCAAGGTGACTCCTTCACCTATCGTTGTGTTGCATTTCGTCATCATGTTGCACCTCACCGTGCTGCACTATGCTACACCCGTCATCACTATGTTGCATCTCATCACGCTTCATTAATCATGACTATACCCATCATTGTATTGCATTATGTGCCATTGTTGCACCATGTTGCCATACTGACCTATGTGTTGGTTGCATCTTGCTTGCTTGTTGTCCCTTGCTTGCTTGTTGTCCCTAGCATGCTTGTTGTCCTTAGCATGCTTCTTGTTGCATGCTAGTTGTCCCTTGCATGCTAGCTGTAACATTACATGCTTGGTATATTTGCTGCTAAGTACCATACAACTGTCCCAATGTTAGTTAATTGTCTCTTGCATGCTGCTCTCCTTTGGAGATAGATGCTCTAACAGTTCTCGGCAGTTCTGGCTGTTCCCAGCAGTTCCCGACTGTTGTAGCAGTTCCGGCAGTTCCCAGTAGTTCCCGGCAGTTCCCAGTAGTTCCCGGCAATTTCCAGCAATTCCGGCTGTTCCGGCTGTTCCCGACAATTCCGACAATTCTGGCAGTTCCAGCAATTCCGACAGTTCCAGCAGTTTCGTAGTTCCCGGTAGTTCCAACAGTTCCGACAGTTCCCGATAATTCCGACAGTTCTAGCAATTCTCAGCAATTCCGACAGTTCCGGCTTCTACCCTCTAGATTAGGGCAGCATTATCCCTTAGGATCTCTCCTCCTACTAAAACCCAAAGACAAGTAGAGAGAAAGAGATCCCAAGTCTGTTGAAAATGACTTGAAGGCCACCTCTTTATACTAAAACGTTGAGCACAAGTGGGGTTTATTTGGTTGCTGGCCGACCTTGAAAAATTGTCCCATAACACAAATAAATTCATATCTCCATGAATGCTTATCGGAATTGGATGATCTTTAGATCAATCCGACACCTCTCGATGAGAAGGATTCAAGAAAAATACCAGCTTCCATTAATAAGATGACCCACATGGAGTTTGGCCGTAGTTGCCAATTTTAACACTCCCTCTCAACTAGGGAGAACTCCATCCGCTGATCCATATGTCCGACTGTACTATCTCTGCCATCAGTGCCCTGCACTGCTCTACTCTGCTGAGCTCTGCTTTGCTCTACTCTGCTGAACCATGAAGAAGAAGAATTGATCGAGAATGTCTCATACCATTCTCTACTGACCTGAAGTGAGTTTCATCTTAAGAGAGTGTGTCACATCACTCTTACTGACCCGAAGTCAATTTTATTGATCCCAGATCAATATCACAAGAGAGTGTCTCAAACCATTTATACTAATCCCAGATCAGTTTCATTGATCCCAAATCAATGGAGGTCATCCTAGCATAGTGAGTACGGTAGATACAATGATGCGTCCATCGATAGTACTACTATGGTCCCTAACCGCATTTCCCTGCTCATTGATCAGATGAGAGGTACTTCCCATGAGTCTGAGACTGCATGGGTAGGATGCTTCAACAGGAGAACTAATCATCCTGTCCACAGGAGAACAAATCATCCTGCCCCACAGTCGCCACAGGAGAACTAATCATCTCGGCCCACAAGAGAACTAATCATCCTGTTTCACAGTTTCCATGGGAGAACTAATCATCCCAGCCCACAAGAGAACTAACCATCTTGTTCCACAGTTGCCACGGGAGAACTAATCATACCGGCCCACAGGGGAACTAATCATCCTGTTTCACAGTTGTCACGGGAGAACTAATCATCCCGGCCCACAAGAGAACTAATCATCCTGTTCCACAATTTCCACAGGAGAACTAATCATTTTGGCCCACAAGGGAACTAATCATCTTGTTCCACAGCCGCCATAGGGTATCACAGCGGAAGGTTGAACATATCATCCTGTACATAGCGCACCACCAGGGGAGGGTGAATCGCCCTGTGGTTGTATATCACTCCAAGAAATACCCTGTGCCCCCTGGAGATCCTAAAGCTCAATGTGTGTATCATACATGACCCTCATAAGAGGGTCTCTGAATGACACCAAATCGTTCTCGGAAAGTCAAGAATCTAACATTTCCCTAGGGCTTTGACAAAATGTCTATGACTTGTACATCAGTCTCAATGCAATGGATCCTCCTCACTCATTGACTTACCATATCCCAGATAAGGCAGTATCTAATGTCTACCTACTAAAGCAATCATCGAATACGAGATTCCTCAATAATCGAATCCCCGCTCTGGTTGTCACAGAGAATCACAGTATAATTCATCATATGTACAAACAACTCACTGAAGAGCTTCCACAACTAGGCAGCTTCATACGAGATCATACTCATAGCTATGTATTCAATCTCGGGGGTGCTTATAGCAACCGACTTCTGCTTCCTACTCAACCATGATATCGAAGTAGAACCCAAAGAGAACCAACGTTGAGAAGTGCTCTAGTGATCCTCCACACTGCTTGCCCAGTCAGCATTCAAATAATCATGCAGCTTCATATTTCCAGCAGTGTATCTCAATCCATGAGAGATTGTGCCCCGAAGATATCTCAGAAGATTCTTGGCACCAATCCAATGAGGCTCAACCAAATATGAGCTCACCATGCTAATTGCAAAACATATGTCCGGACGGAAGTCCACCAAGAACATCAATATGAATGAGTTTATGAAACTCAGAGGAATTTCCCAAATCTGGTCCGACATCACTACCATATAACTTCTGAAAGTTAAGATCCTCGAGGTAGTCACAGACTCGCAGTTTATCATTCCATATCCGGAATCCAACTCCCTCTTACTTCTACAAATGAGAGAGTCTGCACCTGTCAGAAATAGGTCGTCCTCATAAGGTGTCGGTATGAGAGGTCTATCATCCACAACCTTCGAGTAATGGTTTGGATCGGTTTCACTCCTAGTGAATCTCAGCTTCATCAGACAACTATCAATCCT
>APFE030646090.1:220741-238471 GCA_000404065.3 Pinus taeda
AGTTTCTTTGTCTCCATCGAAGTCTGAATCAGAGTATCCAATCAAGCTGAAGTCGTCTACCTGTGTATACTTGATTCCAAGGTCTTGAGTTCCCTTCAAGTACCTTAGAACTCTTTTTGCAGGAGACCAATGTCCCTCACAAGGCTTTTGCATAAACCTGGAGAGGATTCCAACAGCAAATGAAATGTCTGGTCTGGTAGTAGTGAGGTAGATGAGACTTCCTACAAGCTGTCTATAATTTGTTGCATCCTCAAATTCCTTTCCTTCAATAGATGTGAGCTTTAAAGTTTTGTTCCATTGGGGTAGAAAGAGGATTGCATTCTGTCATGCCAAATCTGTTTAACAAATCTCCAATGTATTTCTTTTGAGAAAGAAATATGGATTTTGAATGTTGGGTTACTTCAATGCCAAGATAGTAATGAACATAGCCTAAATCAGTCATTTCAAAGATTTTTTCTAATTCTTTCTTTATGGATGCAATATAACTTTCATTGTTCCCTGTCATTAAAAGATCATCTACATATACCACAAGATATACGACTGTTTTGCCAACTTTCTTGACAAATAAAGTTGCATCATCAAGATCAAAATGATTGAAGTTGAGTTTCAGAAGATGCTCAGTTAGCTTTTCATACCAGGCTCGTGGTGTTTGTTTGAGGCCATA
Organism: Pinus taeda; assembly: GCA_000404065.3. NCBI lineage: Eukaryota > Viridiplantae > Streptophyta > Pinopsida > Pinales > Pinaceae > Pinus > Pinus taeda. The sequence goes on from APFE030646090.1 coordinate 221,406, forward strand.
CAAGGACTTCACAAGTTTGCATACTTTATGTTCATGTCCTTTCACAGCAAATCCTTCAGGATGGGATATAAAAACATTTTCTTTTAGATCTCCATTCAAGAAGGCAGTTTTTACATCCATTTGATGGACTTTCCAACCGTTCTGAGCTGCTAGTGCAAAGAGTGTCCGGATGGTGGCCCATTTTGCTGTAGGAGCAAAAGTTTCCTCATAGTCGACCCCTTCCTTCTGTGCAAAACCTTTTTCCACAAGCCTAGCTTTGTGCTTGTCAAGTGAGCCATCAGCTTTATACTTGTTCTTGTAGACCCACTTGCGGCCAATTGGTTTGGTTCCTAATGGAGGATCAACCAGCTTCCAAGTGTCGTTCTTTATTGGGGCATCATACTCCTTTTGCGTTGCTTCTTTCCATTCATCATGAGAAGCAACTTCTTTGAAGGAAGTTGGTTCAAAATCTGTAGACAAGTTCAATTCACAATCATAAGAAACATCCATATCAACAGGTGAATTAGAGTCATCTACATCACCCCCATTTTGCCGGTTTGAATTTCTAGTTCCTGTCTTTCCAACCTCATCAGGATGAACACTTTCAAGTGTCTTTGTCAGCCACTTTGGGGGACCTTTCTGAGATGGTCCAGGCTGCTCTGTTGATTGAGTTGGGAGTGAATCAAGATTGAGTCTGCCAATTCTATCAATTACATCACTTAAAGCATCATCCGTTGTTGGAGTTTTAGTCGGGGGAGAGTATTCTTCAGAAGAAGATTCCACATGTTGATCTAGTATAGGAATCCCCCCTTCAAGATGTGGAATCTTATTTTCAAATTCTTGAAATGATTTCATTTTTTCGAATCTATCCAAGCGATCAAGTTGTTGCTCAACAACATTGTCAGATTTGGATGATTCAAGAAAAATTACATCTCTAGATATAACAAACTTTTTATTTTCTTCATCATAGAGGCGGTATGCTTTGGAGGTATTTGAATACCCCAGAAAAATACACTTACGACTTCTAGCACCAAGTTTGTTTCTATGTACCTTTGGTATCAAAGCATAACAGGTGGAACCAAAAATCCTGAGATGTTTGACCGAAGGAACATGTCCATACCACAATTCATAAGGAGTCTTGTTTCTTATAGAACTAGATGGACATCTATTCTTTATATATGCAGCACATAGAATAGCATCAGCCCAAAACATTATCTTTACATTTTTGAAAAAAAGCATGGATCGTACCATATTCAAAATTGTTCTATTCATTCTTTCAGCTACACCATTCTGTTAAGGATTATAAGGCACAGTTGTTTGATGTTTAATCCCATGTTGGCGAAGATATTGTTCAAATTCATTTGATGTATATTCTTTTCCATTATCAGTACGAATAGACCCAATATGAGATTGTGCATCATTTTCAATCCATCTATGAAAATTCTTGAATGTTAGGAAAGCATCAGATTTGTTCTTCAATAAATAAACCCAACACATTCTGGTGTAGTCATCAATAAATGTCATGATATATTTATTTCCATTTGCAGAAGGAACAGGCATTGGACCACATAAATCTGAATGAATAAATTCAAGCTTCCTATGTGCTCTTGAATGTGAGTCATGAAATGACTGTTTGCTATGCTTTCCTAGAATGCAAGCATCACATTGCTTAAGTTTTCTAGGAATTGTAGGCAAACCAGCAACACCATTTTTCTTCAATAAACGGAGACTGTCATAGTTAAAATGTCCAAATCTAGCATGCCATAATAAACTTGATGGAAGTGTACCTTCTTCATGATGAAAAATATATGAGAAATGTTGTTTATGAGCAGATGTTCCTTGCAGTTTGAGAAGTCTTTCTTCTTCTATTCCCCTCATGACAAGTGAGTGATCAGATGATTTTCTCACCTCAAGCTTGCCATCAAACATATGAATGGAGTGACCTTGCTGGCGGGATGTGGACCAAGGACAGCAAGTTTCTCTTGAGTTGTGGGAGATATAAAACATGATCAAGAAGAAAGTCTGGGAGACCAGGCAGTTTAAGCTTGATTGTGCCAAGCCCTGATGGCTTGATTTTTGCTGATCTGCAAAGTATACTACTCCATCAACATTGTCAGTGAAATCTTCAAAAAAATCTTTTCTCTGAGTCATGTGACAAGTTGCTCCTGAATCAAGCAGCTAATCATTTTTCCAGGAAGCAAGTGAAGTGTTAAACAAATCTTCATTTACTCCAATGTTACATTGTGCCTCAATATAGTGAGCGGATTCAGGTGCTTTACCTTTGTCTGTATCATCAGTTTTACCTTTCTGTTGGTTTCTTCTCTGCTCAATTTTTTCCCATGGTAGCTTGCATGTAGAGGCATCATGTGATCCATTTCTTTTGCAGCGAATACAATGTAAATTTGCCTTTTCTCCTTGAGAATGTCTGCTCCCCCTGCCTCTGAAATATCTTCCTCTTCCTCTTCGTCCACCTCTTCCTCTTGTAGAATCTTGAGGAGGATAATTTTCTTTATGAGCAAGGCACACAGTCCCTTCAGAAGATTCAGGGGTTGTCTTCTTTCCAAAGGCTTTTTCTCTTTCAACAAACTTTTTCACAAGAGAGTCAAAGGTTATATCCTTGAGATTTCCATTTGCTTGCAAAGACTCAAGATAATTGGAGTATGTAGGATACAGTGCCTTGAGAAAAGCAATAAGAGAGATATCTAGCTCAACTTTAGTGGGTTTAATATCATGCATTATAGACTTTATTTCAGATGCAAGAGCAAGAGGATCATTATTTTGCAGTTCAAGAGCGAAGAGTTTAATCATAAGTTGGACGACTTCAAGTGCAGAATGTGAGTCATAGAGTTCTTTCAGCTTTTGTAAAGCTTCAAAGGCAGTTGAATATGATGAAATGTGGCGACTCACATCCTTATTTACAGATGATGCGATTAATGCATACGCTTTGTTGTTCTTCTTTTCCTAGATGGCGAGCTCTTTGTCTGATGTAGGCTTTTCTAGGTCACTGTCTCCTTCTCCGACACACACTCCTTTCCACAACTCATTGAATATGAGGGTGTGTTGTATCATCCGGGACCAGTCAGGATAGTTCTCCTTGCCAGTGAGAACTATTCCTATCATAGATATGATTGAATGCATTATGTAAAAGATTACTTCTGCTGATATAATATAACTTTTGCTGATAGACTAATACTTCTGATGGCAAAAAAAATTGCTCTTATGAAAAAAAAACTTTTGCTGCTATATAGTCAAATTTTCTGCTGCTATCCTCGGCATCTAAAAATATGAGAAACTTCTGCTGCTATACCATTTTGTTGTGACACTACACGGGAGACATGTTAACTATAAGAATGACCATAATATGAACCAATTTACACCACATCTGGAATCTCAGAATCCATTAAATATTTGGACCCTTCCAAATAATAGTGGTGTAATGAATGAAGATGGGTAGAGCAAGGACTATTTGGGAACTGATGGCATTGTCCCTACATCACCATTGTGGAAAGAAAAGGAAAATGAGTCCGATTAGGCTAGGGAAAATGAATTGATCTGCGGAACTGAAGATGACTATGCTGGGAATAGTCACGTGAAAGGAAGTTTGTATCTTTTGTTTGAGCGTTCCTTAGTGTTGCAATAACCTGTAGCTACACCGAGAAGTTCCTTTCATGCAGAACAATATGGGTATGGCTCTTTTAGGATGCCTTCTCCATTAACAAATTTTTCATCAAAACCAGTCTATGAAGCTAGGGTTGATACATCATCAAAATTCAAAGGAATTTATAACAAGAGAGCCTTGTCAAATAGCGTTTAAAATGTCGACTATTAAATATCAGACAGTGTTTCATTCAAAGGGCAGTGAAGCAAATACAGTTCATGCACATATTCTTGATATACAAGATGGAACCGGCTGCAAATCTACGGAAATATTCTTTAGACACAAGATAAAACTGGATGCATATCAGGTCCAACAGCGTGGCAATGGAATTCCAGCCAACAGGCAGCACGATGTGACTGTAACTTGGAAGATGCGCTCATATATCAAACAACGTTTTAATACAGATACCACATCGTTTCATATCCGCTCATATCCACTCAATACATATATCAAAACAGAACATCGCTCATATATCAAACAACGTTTTTAATACAGATATCAACAGCGTTTCATATCCGCTCAAATATCAAACAGCGTACAGATATCAACAGCGTTTCTAATACCATAACGTCGTTTCAAATACCAGACAGCAGTGGAAAGAGCAGATACGGTACAAAACCTTCAGGCGTTCTTTGTCAAGCAGGTGTTTCCTTTCCTTCAGGCGTTCTTGTCAGGCAACGTTTCCTTTCCTTCAGGCTCTCCTTCAGGCAATGGACATAGGAGCAGAGGGCAAGTAGTGGACAGAGGAGTTACAAGGCAAGGTTAAAAAAAGAACCTGGGACCTGTGCTCTGATACCATGTCAGGCTAGGAGTAACTCCAGAAAACTGATTCATTTATTCAATTAGCCAACTATCTATTATATACATGAATGTGATCGTTCAGTTCATCTTCTTGATGACTGTTCACATTCAATTCCCCCAATCACTGAGGATTAGGTGTCAACAATTCTCTATGCATGTTAAAAGAAAAATGGTTTGTTATCCAAGAAATGCGAGATGAATTTGAAAAAGCCATCAAGGAGATAAATTATTTCAGAACCAAGTGGAACTATCTAGGAAGATTCAGTGTGCCTTGATTTTGGAGTAAGGAAAATCGGGCGATATCCTGGAAAAACTTCTCTGATCAAATGAAAGCGACAAAGCAGGATTTGGGTTGTGTGGCTATGCTTGGAGAAGAGGCGGTTGGTCCCTCCACAATTGTCAATTCTCTATGCTAGGACTTTACTATTCCAGCTGGGATAAACAAAATTATACAAAACCTACCCACCACCAAGTACTAGATAAGGCCACGTTTGGTAGTAGTGATCGCCAAATACAAGAACGTGCCCTGGTTAGCTACCGCTGAGTGGGACAAATTGGTGAAATAAAAAAATTGTTTTAAATTCAGTGCACAGTTGAGAAACTCACTACCACCTCACAGTCCACTGAATTTGTTCTACCTATGCAATCCGTTATAGACCAACTTGATAATTGGGATGAAATTCCCTTAATTACAACAAAGGTGTCAACTGTCAAGAAAACCAAGGCCTCAAAGTTGCGGTGACGTCATGATGCTTAATTTTTTTATTGCTAGACTTCTATTTTATTTTATTTATTTTATTCAATTTGAGGGTTAGTTGTTTACAATAAATATAGTTACAAAAACAATTATATTTTTTAAGACTATTATTTAAAGCCTTGTTTCCCGTCAAGGGAGGGAGGGGTTGTTGTTGACAGAAGTGAGAAACTTATTAAATACATAAGTTGACTGTATATGCTACACAGTTTTTATTTTCAATTCTGAAAGTCTATTCTGGTGATTTTAAGTTCTATCTATTCGTCTTATTATTTTTATCTATAATCATGTTATCACTCAGGTTGTTCCCTGCTTCCTAAAGGGAATACAGCCGAGGTAACCGCTAACCAATCTTTTAGCTACAGGTCCTAGCCTACCTGTAACCAGAGAGGGCTCTCTCTTTATAATTTAGCTTTGTTGGTGGATGATTTTAGGCTAGTTATGGTGTGCTATTTTGTTTGAGTTTGGTGGGTTGGTGAATCCAGACAGAGCTGAGATATAGATCATGGAACAGTTTGGTCCATTGGGCAATGGAGTTGAGGTAGTGTGCTGCTGAAGAATGTTTATGAAGGCAGAGTGTTGCTGTAGAGCCAGATAGGCATATGTGAAGCAATTTACCAAATTTTTTGATGAAGTTATGGAATTACTGAGTGAAAGGAAACTAAGAATCTTTCACTATGCTAACAAAGGAAAAATGAAAGTATTGCTTAAGAGCAGTTAAGAATTCTTAAACAATATTCACAATGATAGAATTAGTTTAGACATGAGCAATCAAGAATTCAATATATATGGCTAATCCAGAAGAAAACATATTTAGAAATAGAGATTGAGCATAGGGTGTTCAAAACAAATCCTAGGCTATTCTTTTTCTCTATTTACTATGATCATGAAAACATAAGAATTATGAAATACACAGAAACACATACACAGTTCAGAAAAACTTATTGCTCCAGCAAATGACACAGGAATTCTGTAACATAACAGAGCTATTCATTTCCATCTTCAGATAGCATAGGAACCAGAAAACTCCACCAGAAATTTGTATTGTCAAAATGTCTCAAATATACAATAGAGCTCTTTAGAAAAGGTTTCACTACAACCGACCCTCAATGCATTCTCTGAGGGGATATATATACAAAATATCTCAATAGTGAGTTATTGTGCAATAAATTGCACCACCAACTCTCTTACAAAAAGTAAATGAAAAACATAAGTACAACATTTAATGCTGAGATAGAAGCTATCTTTCTGTCGGACAGCTTTTGACTTTATGGCTAAGGAAAGTGGGCTGCAGCTGTGCCTTTAACTCTGTGTTAATTGAGCCTGCTGTCTGGGTGCGTTGGTGAGTCACTTGTATGGATGCTCCCTGTGATACCTGTGTGCTGATCTGTCTGCTGACCTGTACCGTGACCGAGACTTGATTTTTCTCAAAAAGGAATAACATAGTGGCATTATCTGGGTAGAATTTCCAGCATTGCCTGCCACCAATCAGCTGGAGGTAGCTGATGCCTCCTTATTTTCACCAGTGTTTCATATGCTTCTATATATCTGTAGAAGTTTGGAGGCACCTCAAACAGATGATTTATGTCATGCTCAATAAAAAATAAATTTTCTAACTTGTCATACAGAGACTGCCCAGAGGGAGGCCCTGCTTCTTCTGTGGAGCTGCTGGATGCTATTATTTGATTTTCAACATAATTGTTGATCCTTGTCATATACTGATTATATGACAGCAGCTGTCTTGTGCCAGTCACTAGGCTTGGCAGTCTTTTATCCTGTAATATTGTCATTTTTGCTCTGAATTCATCAATTTCTACTTTCATTTCCTGAAATTTTCTCTCGAGAGTTTGAGTGAAGTTCCTCAAGGTCAGCACTTTCTTAGCTGTCAGGATTGTATCTGTTCTGCTGTTTATCTCTAGAGCTGCCAACTCCTCCCTAGTGCGGCTATTAAGGAAGTGTATGATTTTATTGGCCTGCTCAGGCATGATTCCCAGTGTTGTTCTGGCTCTTTGTATCTCCACATGAGCCATGCCTATTAGTTCAACCTGCTCATATATTGCCTGGATTGACCTCCATTGGTCCTGTATTGATTGGCCAATTTTGGCCCAAATTATCTTCTTTATTTTTGCTAAGGTATTGCCCAGGAGCAATTCCTTTTCCAAAGTTTTTACTTTGGCCTCTAAGGCATTTATTTCTCTTTGTTTTTCTGCCATTGTCATCTTGGATTTATCATAGCTGGTCTCCAGCTTGGCCAGTCTATCCTTGGCTTCATTTATTTCTATTACTTGAGTCTCAAGCTCTTTGAAAACTTTCATCAAGTCCTCCATACTCATGCTGGATTCTGCTGCTGCTGTTGCTTCTGATGTTGCTTCTGTTGCTGATGTAGCTGTGGTTGGTGTTGGAATGGCAGGAGGGGCTGCTGCTGCTTGTGTAGGAGGGGCAGGTCCAAGAGTTGTAGATGTTTGAGGGGGCTGGGAGGCTGATTCCCCTTGTTTGTCCTGCAATGCCTTCTCTAATTCTGCTTCCATTTCCAATATTCTTTGATTCATCACCAGAAGCAGCTCCATGGCATCATCTACTTGCTTTTCTTGTGCAAGTTATGCTGTTTGAGCGTGAATGGTAGGAGGAAATTTTTCCTGCTTTCTTAGTGCAGCAATGTCATCCTCTTTTTTCTTCATAAGGGCCCTAACACCCTTTGGATCCTTTGGGTCATGTCCCAGGTCAATGATTATGTCTTTCAAAGTCTTTATTTTGTTGTCCTTTGCAGAGGAAGACAGCCTTTCCAAATCAAGCTGTGTATTTGTGTTCTTAAGGGCTTCTTTTAACTGATGGGCCAGCATGGCCCTGTCTGCAAGTGTTGCATACACCATTTCCCCAGTCTGTTTGTGCAGCTCAATCTAATCCATGGGGTGTATGTCTTTAGAAAAGACCTCCAAGTTTGTTCTATAATAATCTGCAGATGTTTTGGGATGTGGGATTTTAGGCTTTAAATGAGTAAAAATCATTTTTTCCTCTTTGAGATTATAGGCAGCCATCAATCTTTGTTTTTTGGCTGGAGTTGCCTTCAGGAATTGATCATAGAGTTGCACTCTCAACAATTCATTATGTGCCTTGATCTCTATGAAGCCTTCTTTGATTGAAGCTGGTTTCTTGCCCTGCTGTCTTGAGGAGGATACCTCTGTGGTGTGTTGTATGGCCTGTTCTAGTTGAAATGAGCTAGTGGCAGTCTGTTGGCTTGATTGCCTTTCTCTGTTGTGGCTTTCTGCCCTTTCCTCACTGATATCTCCCTCCTCTGTTTTAGGGTCAAGCCTTGGCATCTTGGCTTCTGGTTGCTGTGTTGACCCTGTTGGAGGTGTGACCTCCTCTCTATATCTCTTTTTTCCTCTCTCTTCATTGAGAGGAGTTTGCAGAACTGGGATTTGGGGTGGTCCAGTTTGCTGTGAAGAGGCTTGCCCTTGAGTCTGATCCTTTGAGGTGTTGGGCTGCCCTGTCTCTGTCTGTTGCTGTTCATCCATTATTTCTTTGCCCTTTGCTGTAGTGGTTGTTGCAGGAGCTTGCTAGGTGTTTTGTGCAGCTGGAGCAGTAGAAGTGCCTTCTCCTACTTGGACTGGTTGTTTGAACAAGACATGTTGACAAGAATCCAAGTCAAGAGTTTTTCCTAAATCTTTCATAGTCTGCTCCATTTTTTCTTCCTGAGTCAATTCTTCTACTATTGATTCAAGTACCCATTCATCTTGGTTGGCAAAGTGTTGTATTTGTGGGTATGGGCAATGCTTATAGGCTAGCAGCCTATACTTGACCCTCTTAGCACTGATGAAACCTTCAGGGTCATAAGGGACCCACCAGAAGCTTTTTTTGAGTTTGAGCTGTTGCCCAGTATTTGATCAGCTTCTTGCCAACCATCTTTCTTATTCATGACAAATGGGCCTAGGTGGTCTCTGAACTTTAGGTTGGCTTTCTTCTTGGCACTGTGGAAGTGTGTAAGATAAGAGTTTATGAGTTGTCTATAGTATTCCAGGGAAAACAACCTCATAGGCACATATTTTGGGAGCCTGTAGGGACAGAGCTCACAACCATAGATTCTGATAACTGTGTGATTTTGGTACAAGTACCAATCACCTATTTTGTAACGCCTGGACAGCTGTAAGATTTTCTGCATGTCTTTGGACAATCTGGCAGGAGGAGTCCTCTTTAAGAGGCATGTTACTGGATATACAAACTGGTCAATAAACTCACAGTACGAATAGGGGGAATTCTGGACTTGGTGGAAGACTGAAGACCAGAAGATAACAGACCTCCTCTCACCCTATGAGTCTAGCTTCTTGATTGGACACTGGAAGCAATCTGTTTGATAATACATGAACAGGTGATAAATGTATGATGAATACTTAAATATTTCCTCCCTATTCAACCTTGAAAATTGGTCATGTATCTTGTTGGCAATATATTTGGCATAATTGTACTTCATAGTAGGGGGTTTCTCAAGGCTATATGCAGACAGCATGACCAGCACAGTTTCATCAACATGCTCATTTGTGGTGAACCCCAGCACAGAGGTTAACATATCCACCAACAGCTTGCCTACCTCATTGAAATTTGCATATGAAAAAGGAGGTGGCCCAGAAGGTTGGCAATCTTCCTTCATGAATTTCTTGGCTACTGCAGAAATGTCTGTGCTAGAGAGCTTGGAGCCCTCATCCAGCAAGTACTTAATGGAGAATGGATATAACAGTTGGGTTTGCTTGTAGTTCAACATTTGATTGATGGAATCTGGTGTTATGTAGAAGAGGATGCTCCCAGATGGAGACTTCACAGCTCTGAGCTTCTGGTCATAGTTTTCTGCACAAAGGTGAATGACTTCAGGGAAAAAATTCACAGATGGCAGGAAGTAGGTGGGCAGATTGGATTCCCAGATGCCATACATGTCATTGTTGTCCAAGTGACTGTTCCTTAGCTGGCAGAAGGTCTATAAGTGATTCCTCTCTACCACAAAGTCTATTATGAGGAAATCATTGTCTACCAGTGGCATAGCTTCCAGTTCTTTATTTGGTGGGTTCACAGGAGCTACATCCAGTGCAGATGGAGTGGCCATGTCTGGTTTTAACTGGATGTTTTACTGGATTTTCAGGTTTGGTACAAAGGCTGAGGAATGCTTGCTAAGTTCTTTTTGGCAGTGAGCAGCTTGACAGTGTAAGGAGGCTCTTACAGGTTTAATGAACTGTGGGGCACTCTGTTTTGAAGAACCAGAGTGTGTTTGAGCTAATTAGCTGGTTGTTTCAAGGGAATTTGTTATAACAGGAGTGAGGGAACTGTTGTATTTGTTTTTAGTCGGTAGCTCGGCTTCTCCAATTGTTTTTTTGGTGAATTTGCAGAGGGGCACGGGTTTCTTCCAGAGTTTTGTCGCGCAGGGGTCTAACCCAGTTCTTAAGTAATTTTAGTGGACAATTTATCAGTGGAGAGATTTTAGCAGAGTTCTTTTGCAGGAAATTAGGAGAACAAAGGAGAAATGGGGGTAAAGAGGGTCGCCTGCGGTAAATACCTGGTTTTTATGGTGTAGGAGGCGTCGAACATGGACTAATTGCAGGTACTTGGGTCGACGATGAGGGCGACAGCAGCTTTGGTGGGTGAAATTTGGATTTCGACCGTTGAACGTCGTTTTCGCATGCATAGGAGCTTCGGAAACAACGAATAAGAATGAAGAATAACGGCTAATTCGCGTCTTTTTATGCATTTTTGGCCCTTTGGCGCATTTTTGGTGATGACGTCATGATGAATTCATCATGGGCCTTGGTACGACAGGGTGATGTGGTAGTTGACGTGGGTGCCCAGGTGGCAGTGACACGGTGGCAGGGTGGACAGGCGGATAGGCAACATGGAGGTGACGTGGAGGCATGCTGGCGGAATGGGCGGGGTGACATCACGCTGATGGGGGTGTGACATCAGCGCGGGGGACGGGGCGGTAAGTGGTTTCCCCAGAGGGCCTAAGTGTGGTAAGTGGTTAAGGGGGGGGGGGGGGGGGGGGGGGGGGGGGGTGCCCTCCGAACAGTCGCGGGAGGCCGACGCGTGGCGGGTGCGACGGCAATAGCGCCAATCCCCCGGACGCAAAAGGTCGGGCGATTTCCCCATAAGAATGACCGCCCACCGTTAGATGGGCGGGGTCGGCGATCAGGCCGTGGGCGGTGATCTCGATGTGACGGCCATTAATGGAAGGGGACCCGCGCAATATTTTAATATTTTTAAATAAATTGGGCGCGGGGGTGGGTAAAAACATTAGGTTTCGGGTTTATGGGTTAATGCGTGCCCATTTTTTAAATGTTTCAATTAAAAACATTATAATCAATGAATTTTAGGCAGATAAAGGGGTTAAGGGGTTAATGAGGGCGGGGCTTTGGAAATTTTGACTTTTGACCATAGTTTTTGACCAAAACTATAGTTTTAGGGTGAAAGGGGGGCTAATACTAACCCCTGATAGGTTAATATTTCCCAAGGAAGGGTTATATAGCTATATTGCTAGGGGGAGGGTATTTATACATAGTTTTTGGGAGATTTTTCGTAGATTCTAATAGAATTAGGGAAAGGGGGGAGTTAGGGAGCTAAATAGTACATTAGTGGTTAATATGACTTTGTGGGGTGAGTGAAGTGGTAAAGACTAAGCTCTAAGAGGTAAAACTTAGGATTTGAAGATAAATGAAATGATAAGAAATATTTTTTACACACAAAATGTGGCTTCTTTTCCTGATTAAACTTCATGGTTTGACCCAGTAGTTTGTCATGAAATGAAGTGGAACTGGACACCTGAGCAGATCTCAAGGTCCTTGGGGATGTTAGTAAATGATGTTTGGGGAAAATAGGGGAAATTAGACATGCTTCCAATGTTTTGTCCTCCACCATCTGCTTTTGATGCCAATACCCTGAGTGGCATGAGTCTTTGTACTTAATAAGCCAATTGGTGATGGCCCTCCATTTCTGCAACCTTGCACTACTTACCCATCCTAGTAATCCTAACATTTTTTCTTCATTTGAAGTGGGTGCACTTGAATTAGCAGACCCTGATTATCCTCTTTTTCTTTTGACTGCCCTCCTATCTAAAATGTACCCTTATTTCTTCCAAGGGCCCAGATTAACTAGTTGGACTCCTTTGTTTCTCTACCTAGCTAGTCATCTGCCAAGCTTGAGCTGTTTGGACAGGAAACATTCTCTATTCTGCAACAAGCAATTTAAACATGGTATGGTCCAGTTTAGACCATTGCGCCACCCATCAAGTATGATTAGCAGTAGTATTTGTAGAGTATGATACTGCCCAAAAGATAGTAGTGGCATTTTGACTGGCCACTTTCCTGGTCTTTAGTTCAGGGTTCATTTTCACTTTTCTCTTTGACCATTTGATTTTCTTGCCTTTTGATTATTCTTTTAAGGCATACCCTCTTTTCATTTTTTAATTTTCATAGCATGTACACAAAATATGGAACCTTTGCCGCCTGCAATGATGAACATATTTAGCCCTTCCACTGTCAATCATGAAAGATGAAACCTATTGGTATAGGAACCTAACAGTCACTTGGAGGAAAATGTTTACAAATTTGTGTGTGAGTGTGACCGATGTCAAAAATGCTAAAACAACTCATACACAGAAAGACAAAGGCTGAAAATTTCCAGAACAAACTCGCAAGAATGACATAGTGATGAACATGCCAAAAGATGACTGGTGATCGATCAAGTGAAGAGGGTGTAGAAACTTGAAAAGAGCTCATGGGATGAGCTTGAGTGTTTGAGACCATCAAGGGGGAAAAACCAAGGAAGGCTTCGAAATTTAGATGCACGCCAAAATTTTGGAGGGTGTTGTAGACGCTAGAATACTTGGCAACGCACTGGTTGAATACCAACTTCTTTGTTTCGGCTCATTTCCAGCATAGGGCCTTGGACTTTCAGGAAGTATTGATTTGTTTTGTCGATTACCTTGGCTTGCCCACTTACCCCATGGACAAACATGGTTCACCTTGTACGAACTCTATCAAACACATCAAAATTTTAGCTAGATCACAGTGTTTCAAAATTGCGAAGGGTAGTTTAGTTTTGGGACAGGGACACCTAAGGTCATTTTTGGGGTTAAAAGCCCAAGTTTTGGGGCAGAAAGCCCAATTTTTTGTGTAAAAATTTAAAGTCTCCGCATTTTGTGGTCGCGGAGCATGAAGATGTAAAGTGTCATAAATGGTTTTTGCCCTTCTTTTATGTAGGTCATGACAGCTTTAGGAGATCTACCCATGGTCTACAAACATGGGATTGTATAAAAGGGGAAGTCTTAGAAGAGTCTAAGGAAGTTTTAGTTTAGTTCAGTTAATGGATGTTGATGTAATGGGTCAGTAAGAGGTAAGAGCGAAGAGTCTTAGTGTAGGAAAGAGGCTTTGTAGCTGTGTGCATAGAGGCCTAGGGTAAAAGCCTGCAGATCAGTGCGCAGATCCATGCAACTGTGTGCGCAGGATATTTAGAGTCTGTAAAGAAGATCTGAATCATTAATAAAGAGAATTATTATGGAATTACATGTGTTGATCTATTCACTTATGTTATGAATGCATGTGATTATGTTGTGAAGAATATTAGGCTTATGATTTAATGCTATATTGATGCATGAATCTATATGTTTTACATTTTTATATGAACACAAGTAATAATATATGTTTATACGAAGAATATCTTAATGCATGTTGAAGTTATTAGATACTTAAGTTGATCGGGATAAATACAGAGACAAGAACATTTACAAAAGTGCGTAAGTAGATAAATCACCCATCTAGGGTCTCCAAAGGATGCTCGCAGACCTTCGCAAAGGTTTGGAAACCGAAGAAGACAAGTATACTGATAAGCCCTAAAAGGCTTATCGATCTACACAAAGGCAGATTTAGGGTATAAAATGACATCACTACCATCTCTGGGTACAAAAACATGGTTCTTGCATCCCCACATCGTGCTTCGGGTGAGAGTTCAGTCCGAACTCCACGGATTGATGCCGAAAGGGCCAGTAGTGTAGGGATTTGGTTGGCTAATTAACACTAAACCTGTGTCAGGGCCCACTAAGCCAGCAAATGGTTAAATTGTTGGGATATGGATCTGCCTAAAGAGATGTGTGATGTCGCATCACTAGAATCCAACTAAGAAGGAAATTGAAGACTGGTTGGATAGAATGATCCATGAATTCATGGCACAAGAGAACAGGAACCCATGATTGACGAAAGAACAATGGTTGATATATTTGTACATAGAGATACATGAAATATTCTTCTGTTCCTTCCCAATTGAATTATACGAGTGGATCGTTAAAGTGGGAGACACGATGTAGAAAGATCTTTAGGGATAGAGGCAAAACAGGTCCTGAATACAGCGCACCGATTGGACTTCCTTTGATGATGACGAGGAAGTAGCACATGCTTCTCTGTAGAGCATTGTTCAATTGATAAGACAAGGGTTCCCACGAATACCCCATCCACCCACACCACCTTCATCTTCACCTCTGCTGCATACACCGATTTTGAGGTGATAGAGATTGTGGATGATAGCAATCCCTACCTTGCACTCCTTGGGATCAAATGGGCTATGAACATGAATGGGGTGAGTTAATTTGAAGAAGCGAACAATGTCATTTGAAATAAAATCACTCCGCGTAGTAGTATCGTTGGACCCTGCAAAAGGACTGCGCTACACTGAACTAGTCTATGATTACGAAAGTGATGATGATTTGGACCAGATTTATAAGATAATGACGCGAGATCAAGATTGGGTGAATCTGACAGCCGATGGATGTCTTGCATGGGACTATGAAAGCTCCTACACATCTGGTCCAAATGATGAATTGGAACACTGGCAGAATAGATTGCACGAAGTATCTATGCTATGATGTAACATGATGACCAAATTGCTACACTCTATAGCTTCAAACGTAAGAAGTCCGCCTTACTATGATGGTTTAACTAACATTAATAAATTTCTGGATGCATTTGAAAGGGAAGTGCCATAGAAGAGCTTCCAAGCCTTGGATTTTCCACTATGCACTATGCTTGCAAGATGGTGGGGTAGGCATAAGGACAAATTTGATGGATGCTGCGAATATAGAAGAATGATGAGGGTACGGTTTGGTTGCCCAAAAGTATGATTAATAGAGAAATATGATGAAAGGAGTGATATGCGAGATCACTTAGCCAATTGGACTGAATCTTATGGAGAAAAATCGTAACCGGAGTGGGTGCATATGTTCTATCCCACCTTAGATGTGATACCTATGAATTTTTACTTGGAGACAGAGCTTCGCATTGGCACAGATGAATGGAATATTTTGAGATAGGGATTCTTGATGACATTTAGCTTTGAAGATGGATTTGAGTGTATTGATGAAGTGCTGCAAGAGGTCAAAGCATCGATCTTTAGAACACCACAAGATTCCTTGGATTTGATTCAACCAGATTGGACCACCCAGCTGTGCCATGTGCTCAAGTGCTACAATGTGACTATTGAAGAAGAAGATGAGGATCCGAGGTGTTATCACTTAGAACTATAAACATTTGTATATAACCCTTTGCCCAAGTTCAATGCCTAAAGTTGGTGTTAAATTTATTTTATTCTATGTTTCTTACTTAGGGTTGAAGCTTTAAAGATGTTTGATGTAAAGTGTACTCTAATCCTATCGGTCATCCTCCACCATCATCCTTTCATAAGACATGTCTTGTCTAATCCATGTCACCGATCCTTTCCGTAATTTTGCAGCGTAGTCTCTTATTGGTCAGTTCCGCTGCATAATTATTGTTTAGCCATTTCGCAGCATCACCATCAAGCCGTTTCGCAGCGCATTATGACAATTCAAAACTAATCACGCTGTGAAATCACAGATTCGTGCATTTTGCAGCGAATATTTCTAAAAGGGGTCAAGTCCGTTATGAGTCACCATTTCCGTCCTCTCATGTCAGTTCTCCATACCTCCCAAATGCTCATTAACCATCACTCCACTAATAGATTTGCAGACATGCGCATCAGTATTAATTCAAATGAGTTTTACTATGCATGGCTCTTTATGATGATCGTGAATGATACATAAGTGACAAGCCCGTGTGATGATTATATGTGAGTTTGCAAGTGAAGCTGCTTTCAAGAGAGCCTGTTTACAAGCGAGGCTGAGTCAAAAAGGATTGAATTACTATTCCAGTTGAAGTTGTTGTTCATTGTCAGTGCGAAGATTTCAAAGGCAAGATGGAGAAGAGAGAACACCGGTCTGGAAAATGTCAGAGAACAGAGCCTGAAGGTTTAGACTTAGCATTAAGAGATGAGGGTGTGAAGAAAGCCTTCAAGGATGCCGGCTGTCGGAATTTCTGTAAGAAGCTGCAGGGTGGCCATGCTCAGGTAACAAAGGATTTTGCTTTAAACTTCACCGGTTTGAATTCTAAAATAGCTATGTTAGAAGTTAAAGTGTCTCCGGAGGAAATAACTGCAGTAACTGAGATCCCAAGAGGGGGGCAAGAATGGTTTAATAACTTCAAGTTCGATATGAATCCATGCAAAGAATTCTTGAAAGAGGCATATGTGAATGAGGACCTGACAAAAGCAGTGCCTAGAAACTATGTTAAGGAGCATTATGCCCTGCTTCTCACCTGTATTCAGAAGTACTTAACTTGTGAGGGAAGATATAATAAAGTCTATTCTTATCACTTCAAGTTGTTGTTGCATTTTACTGGTAAAACATCCATAGACATTCCCTTTTACTTGTTTCGAAGTCTGAGCAAAATGTGTGACAAAGTGCAATTAAGAAAGGATGAATGTGAAACATCTTTATTTCACCATGGTCTGGTCAAGTTGTTAGTTTTGAATGGTCTTCAGAAAATAGGTAGGGATTGG